>OOFE01001803.1:16837-28488 GCA_900323365.1 Monocentris japonica | reverse complement strand
TGGCTGGAAGAGACCCTCTGCCTCCCTCCGAGCCTGGGAGGCCCAGAGACCCTGCCCAGACTGTGGTCAGAGGGATGGGGTCTCAAAGGAGCGAGGTGAGGGCATGTGTGAACGCTGCTCCAAGCTGCGTACCGAGCGGAAGGAGGCCATACTGGAGTTTCTGAACACAGAGTCGAGCTACGGCGAGGACCTGCGGATCATCAAGGAGGAGTTTTACTGCCCCATGCAGAGCGCTGGGCTGCTCACGGCCGAGCAGCTGGCCGTGGTGTTCGGTAATGTTCAGGAACTGATAGATGTCAATGACCGCTTCACTGAACACCTTCAGGACAGCATCGACCAGGCCTTTGACCAGGTGACCCACTCACACACACTCACAATAAAACTATCATGGCTCGAGCACTATTCTGGTATTAAATATGTCACCTTGAAGATTACATTTATGAACACATTAAATGGCATACTCTCCTTTGAGTGCAAGTGCCTATTCAAAAGCATGTTGCATGTAGTGCTGTTGGTGAATGACACATTGTGTATATGCACCCATGTGGTTTGATTCCAGGGAGATGAGGATCTGCTGACAGTGTGCATTGGAGAGATCTTCCTGGAGTTTGTCAACATGCTGCCGGCCTTCCAGACCTACTGCCTGCAGCAGTCCACCTCGGTCAACATGCTCAACACGCTGGAGAAGGAGAAAGAGCTACTCAGGTACACATAATGCTCAAGTGGTATATCGCTACAGTGTCAACCATTAGTACAATTGTGTTCTGGTATTTGATGTTGTTTGTCTGTAGTTTAAATTACTGTTAAACCAGTTGTACATCATAACAACTTGACCTGAGTTGCCAGAACTGAAACTAGACTGAAATTCTACTTTTCTATGTAAATATTTAAGACAGGAGATAGATAGCGTGAGTTTTTCATATTTGGGATGGAAATGAAATGGACTAAATAAACTATTTATATCCACTGCACAGTGGATATAAACAGCATTCTCTTCCTGTTGCTCTGTGTGAGGGAAGCGTCACTTGGGGAGCTTTTTCTAGTTTCTGCTATGGCTATGTTGTGTAATTCTTAATGGCAAAGATGGAGGGTTATCACTAATTCATAAGAGATTCTATTTTGAGAATAGAACTGAAAATAGACACTACCACAGCTCACCCATACGAGTCTGGCTGTCCTGTGATTCTCATTAATCAACTTTGAAGAGTTTTTTTCCCAGGACATACTGATTGTAAGTATTTGTCTCTGTCTCTTTCTCTCTCTGTCCATCTCACTTTCCATCTTCATTTTTGCTCATCTCTCTATCTAGAATCTTCCTAGATGTGTCCCAGAATGACAACACAGCATTGCGTCGTATGAACTTGCGCTCCTTCCTCATGGCGCCCCTCCAGCGTGTCACTAAATACCCACTTCTGTTGAGCCGCATCAGCAAGGCCACCACTGAATGCCACCCGGACCACGCACGTCTCCGTGAGGCTAAGAGCCGCGTGGAGTCGCACCTGGAGCACATCAACATGAAAACCAAGCAGGAGGGCACTGGGGTCACCTGGTCCCTTCGCTCTTTCCGCCGCGACAGCCGCAAGAATCGGGAGGTCATCAACATCGAGATGCGAGAGGTCTCGATGAAGACAGTTGGCTGGGCCAGGGAAAACACGCGCTTCGTCATGGAAGGACCACTCCAGTTGTCTCAGCCGGCAGATGGCCAGTGGGTGAAGAAGGGCAGCAAGGCTCTCAAGTTCCAAAATGTCCAGAGTCTGCTGATGGTGAGGACACAGCGGGCCGGCGAAGGCCTGGGACAGGGCACAGACCTGGGGGCCCGAGGGGATCAGGGGGAGGGTGGCGGAGAGAGCATCCGGGATGGAGTACTGGTTCTAATCAAGGACAAGAGCAGTGGGAAGTTCACAGTGCTGAGAGAGCCCATCCGTCTGGGGAACTGTGTGGTGTCTGCAGACCCGGACTGCGAGGACACGTTTGAGGTGCTCGATATTCGACGGGAGTCCTTCGTTTTCCGGGCCTCGGACAAATCTCGCACCCAACAGTGGTTCCGTCAGGTCAAAAGATATGCTCGAGACTTGGGCCCCTGGAGGAAAAGACGCAACGCCTTGCCCAATATCATGATCAACACTAACCAGACACGCTCCTGAAACTAACCATCTCCTTCTCTTGCTCTTGTTAAATATACCACTGTAAATATCCCCACTACTTCTACTGCAAAAATAAACTGACAACATGGAGCATTTGTGAATGGCAGCACCAGTAGCTTTTCAGATTTCAATGAAAAAGGTCTTTGTCAAGGTCTTGAAAGAGTCAGATTGTGATAAAGATATAGCACTTATTTTTACAAAACTACAAGTGCGCCGTAGTGTCACAAAATTATGTATGAACATATAATTTTAAGTGGTTGCCTAAAAAAGCTATCAGACACTTGGACAACCAAAAAACCTGGGTTGGGAGTGCTTGCCAGCCTTGATTGTAAAGTCTGTTTGCTCTTGGAGGAAGAGGGCTGTCTTTTCAGTATGAAACAAGCTCTGTGTTGAAAAGCATGACTGAACATGGTTTTGTGAAAACTGAAAACTGCAATGTCATTTTTTTATAAGATGCACAGCATTTCTTTTTGGTATGTGTACAGGGGGAGATATGGACCAGAGCTTTGTTCAGTGGTTTCTGTTTGTTCCCACATCAGTGAATTCAGTCACTGTTCTCTCTTGTCTCTCTGCGTCCCTCTACTGTATGTTGGAGGCAGAGCAACTCACACTGCCAGAGATGCAGTTAAGTAGGGCCTCTCTAACAGACTCAAGATGGGACGGACCTCCAGTATCACTGTGTTTAGGTGAAGAAGTCACATAACAGCAATAATCTCTGCCAATTTCAGAAATGACAGTAGCTATGTACAAGTATTTAATTTCCCAAGATTTCCTTTGGCTTTCTGGAGATCAAGCTTTTTATCCTACTTGGATGGGAGCTGTATTTATGAGCCACATGGGTTCAATTCAGTTGAAGTCTTAAATCAGGCATGTTGGTTAGTATCATTATAGCTGGGTGGGTTTGGTTTCCCAGTGGCATCCTAACACTAAGTTAGTCTCTGTTCCATAGTCAGTGGGATTAGGAAGATCTTAGTGCCATGAAGACGAACTGTGGGAATTCCAGTCCACCTCCATTGCCCTGACATTGTGTCAAACACTCAATGTACACTCTCGTTGACTGTGTATGTAGTGGGTGAGGAACCCCACTCAAACCCAACCATCTCACACGTTATCACATGGTTTCGGCCGTGTACTATTATGTGACAAAGTGATGAGCTTTTGTGCCTTGGTATTTGATTTGATTTACTTTTAACGCTAAATTGAATGAAATATTTGTAACTTGTCACAGTAGCATTTATCTTTGAGACCTGGGACCTGAGATCTGTCACCATGTTACAAAATGGCACTTGACTGAGATCAATTTATAGGCAATAGTAATCATTCCACCTGTAGTATCTGGCTGCTAATGCAATATCCCATGATTTACCTGACCCCCTATGTTATCTGTTGTGTGGTATTACTGCTCCTGGTGTGTTTTTATTTATGAAAGCGCTATATTTTGTTTGATGCACTTTATAATGATTTCTGTCTAGACCCAGTAAATGGTGATAGAACACTCTCCAGTAAAACTGCAGTTAGAAAATGTATTATGTTGTAATGTTTCTTCACAGTTCTCCGTATCGAGGGTTAGGGTTAGAACCTAGTTAACCACAGCTGATTCCAGGAGATCAAGGCAATAGAGGCCTCCTCATCAAACCAAAACTAGTATTTAATAATCATGCTATCTTATGTTTCTGTCATGAAGTAGCACTGCTAGAAGAGGTAGCTTATCACTGTGTTTTGGGGGCAGAAGGTGTGCACAACTGCACCTGCCTGCTAGTGCTATTCTTCCAATGGCGTCAACACTGTTGCAACTCTTAGCTTCCACAACTCCACACAACACTGCTACGACTGCTGTACGTGGAGGGACGTCATCTCAGATTCACCATTCAAAAATAGGCCTGGTGAGTTGTATAACATTTCTTTTCCTCGTTTGCATTTGAAAGACCTAATGTAATATTTTCTGATGTAATATATTGTGAATTATATTAAAAGATTTTAAATGCGGCCTTGCTTTTCTCTTGAATCTACTGGTCTGTGTGAGTGTGACTGAGCACAATACATGTTAGATTTCTGTATGGTAGCCCTATGGTATTTTAATATATTACATAATAGTGGGAAAATGACATGAGGAAATGTAGAAATAAGAAAATTAAATAACAGTGAAATTCTACAATTATATTCTGCAATTTTCCTTGGACTCACTCAGAGCACATGCATTTCAGTGTGGCCAGCACCAAATTACCACCAGAAGCACCAATTAGTTTGCTAATCTACTTACCAGTACATTTTTACCTTTATGGATCACTTAACAAATTCACAAAAAGTTAAACTGTTTTAGGCCTATTAATAACATTAACTGGTGAAGCAATGTAAAATAATGTGGAAATGTAACACTGAAATGTAGAACGTAGAAATTTTTAATTCTAAGCATTTTAGAACAAATGACCCAAAAAAGTATCAAATACAGAAATACACACAGTACATGTGAAAATCAGATCATGGAATCATTTGTAAGCAATGACAAATGCACTCTTACTTTAGGAAACAGAAGCACAAATGGGGAGAGAGCAAAAGTACAGCATTTCTAATCCACTAGTGTACAAGCCAAGGAAAGCATGGAAGCTGACAATAGAAGCAAATCATTTCTGAGTGAAACACAAGGTTTCTCTCTGTGAAGACAGTGAGTCTAGAACATGCAACAGTGTTGAAGAACCTTTGACTTATTCTGCCATCACTCCAGAGAAAGCTGCACTGCAAAACAATATAAAAATGGCTTGACAGACATATTCATTGGCACTGTTATGTAAGTGTACCTTGCTGTTGTGTAAATGACAAAGGATCCTAACTAAACACAAAGTAGCTTTATATCTTATCAAGTGCACCTATGCAGTTTCTTTGGCTCTGCCTCTCCTGGGGCCTCATTCATAAAAACTTCACTCACACAGGTTTGGTGCTTATGATCAATATCCAAAACAAAGCTGTGATTTATTAAAGTTCTCTTGATGTCAAAATTAGCAAGTTACAATTATTTTCTCCATTTTTCCTGTAATGGATATATATCATGACGCAAGGTAAAAATGCTGTAAAGATTTCTGATTTGTGTTTAATCACTTTCTTTGATTTAATTCTAGATTCCATCATCTGATCATTGCAAATAATATTTTTTGTTTTCATGAGGCTCCTGGGATCTCTGTTAGACCACCTGAATGTATCCACATTTGACACCATATTCAGAGACCTAAGGAATACCACCAGACATCAAGACACATTATCTTGTGAAGAACACAAATACAGTGAACATGTTCACTTTTGTTTTTGCAAATAAACACAAATAACCACAAACATAAGCTCTGCATGGCTGGAACACTTCTCTTTGAGGTGGTCTCCACCTTTCCTTTCTTGAATGACATAAAAGTCAATATAGTGTAATTCAATGACAAGAAGTTGTTCCCAAATGGATTCAACAGTCACAAAACCAACTGAATGAAACATGGTAACAGGTGAACTGGATGATGCTGAACACAAATTTCCAAAAACCAGCATCAAATCAAACCTCCCATCTCACCCCTCAGAACAAGGTTGGTTCTCTCAATGTCTTCCCCACCCTTCTGACAGACTGTCATTGATCTAAAGAACTTCTCATGCATCCACTCGTGCATACACACAAACACACACCCACAAGCACACACACGCAGTCTGTCCTTGGCTGCTGGGGCCTCAGGCAGATCCCTGGGTCTTGCCCTCCAGCTGGGGGTGAAGTCTCCAGTCTGCAGCAGCGGTGGAGAGGTCCCAGCCTGGGGTGGCAATCACACCCTCAGTCTCCCACAGCCATTCACCACCTCTGGGGTCTACTTGTCTCCCCCAACCTCAGGCTCCTTGGTCAGGCCGCGGATGGACAGGTCATACACCACCTCCTCAATCTTCTTCACGTCATACTTGAGGCCGTCGTAACGCTTGCGCAGCGGGTCGTTCTTCAGGTTGAGCAGACGGAAGCCCGAGTCTAGCTCGTTGATGAAGTTGGAGATGCGTAGCGGCCGGGTGTAGTCTCCCGCTGTCACACTGTTGACTGCCAGCCGTGACTGGAGGGGAAAACAGAGCAAGGTTTAACACCAAAGTTACTCAAATCACACATATGCTATTGTATTGATATGTGCAAGTAACTAAGGTTCATCCATTGTTCTTCCTGAAGTGTAACGCTGATGCTGCAACATCACATTGGGAAATTTCCTGTCATTTAAATTAAATAGGATGGTTTGTGTATTTATAGACTATAGAGCCAGTGACTGAAATCCCAAGACGTACCAGTTCACTGGCCATGATCAGCACGCCTGCCAGGTAGTCCTCCACATCCAGGTGAAAGCCCTTCTCTCGGACCACCTCAACTGTAGGGTGGAGGGGCACAGGAAGAAGAATAAGGTAGCATTCCTGGTGAACAATTACACATTATCACATGAACTGGTACCTACTGCCGAGTATTTGGGCCACTTCCTCCCGGGTCACCAGAGCTTCACTCTCCAGGTAGACAACAAAGGCCGCCAGGAAGGTCAAGCGCTGCAGGACAAACCGCCAATGTTCGTGGAATCTAAAAAGGGAGCACAGTGATCAGGGAGAAGGAAGGAAAGCATCGGTGAAACACATTCTCAGTAGGGATCCAAATGTTGAAGAATTTCTTTTAACAAAGTGTTTTGAGCAGTGTAATTATGTAATGAAGGGGGGATAATGTGTATTTTTACTAGCATTCAATGGTATTTTTGTTGATACAAAACCTAAATCTAAGTCATGACCTTTGCAACACAAAATATTTCTGCAGAATACCTTTGCATCTATGAGTGATATAGAAAAAGTTAATGCTATAGTTAAAGTTAATTTCCAATGAAAGACCAAAAGAACCACAATCAAATACCCTATGCTTCCAAACCCATTTCAAACTGAACATTGAATGGTCTCAAAAACTCGATATGGTGTCATACCTGTAATACTGCTCCACAGGAAATTTTGTTTTTAGGTCTGCAATATGTGTCCTGACTATGCAGAACAATTCCCGCGCCTTTGTACATTTACCAGGAACTGTTGAGACAAGGTGCATTTCATACATCAAAAGGTAAAATTCGGGGAGGCAAACATAATTCAATATAGGTCAATAATCAGGAGACAGCATGAGCATCTCACTGCAGGCCGGTCATGAAGATTACAGTCATTGCTTGATGCTTGACACAACAGTGCATACTATATCAAAACACTCACTTTCTTTGAAGCCAGATGGCTGGTGGACACTTTGGAGGACAGTGAGAATTTCTCTGGCAGTCTGCTCCAAGACCTGGACCACCTTACGAATATCCTACAACAATGTGAACAAAAGTCACGATAGAATTGTCAACGACAAGTTCTGTCTCTTGCACGGACATAATGTCACTTTATCATGTTATTTCGATTAAAAATAATATTGTTTCACACTGCTTGCTACCGCCCACCACGGTGTATTTTGGGGGGAGAAGATTGGGGTACAACAGGCAAGCCAGTTCTAAAAGTTTAAGAATTATTATTTCAAATTTGATTGAAATAAGTGCCGCCTGGTTTATCGGATGAATCGAAGAGTGGGTCCCAACGATTCCTCGACGGTTTTAAGTATGTTCGAGTGTGCTTTTGACGATGAGAGCGCCTTACAGCACCAGATTTTTGAATGGAGGTTCTCTCGATATAAAAGAGAACATACAGTTCCGTTGAAAGCAGAACGTAATTTATATTTTAACAACAACGGCAGGTATATTATGCATTCCTATACGATTTACTAAGAAGTCGGACATCGCATATCATTAGCCAGTTATTTTGGTAAACCCTCAAAGCACTATTGCCTAAATAAGAATTAGCTACTTTGTTTAGCGGGTGACAAATGCTGTATGTTGACAAGACATCGACTGTGAATAGCTACTAGCTAGCCAGCTTTACGAGCTAATGTTAATAGATAACAGGTTGGCTAGCAGGCTGTTTATTCATACCTCTCTTATATCCTGATCGGCGCTCAGGAAACCTTGAATATAGCTGAACATCTCGGTTACAGACATAATCTACTGGTCCCAGACGATATCGATGTGCCGATGTTGCTTAAAATATAAAAGCATCAATGTGCACGCGAGCCCTCCTCCTCTGTGATAAATATGTCGCATGTAAATGACGTCATCATTCACCGGCGTCATGCTTTGTACATTGCCGTTACTCTTTGCGTGATCTGCCATCTCCATTTATCACTATAATATTCATACCATATAAAGATATCAAAACAATGCTAATAACTACACTGCATTTAGATAATTCGTTTTGGACTTATACTTGTGCAGTGCTAGTTGTATAATATCCAAATACTACATTTATTATATGATTCCTACAGTTATTTTTCGTAAGGTTGTGGGTATCTTCTGGTAAATGTGTATTTTATTTCATGGGCCAAAAACGTGCCATCATTAACGGACATTAGCACAGAGATTCGATTATAATTCTCTCTGACTGGCTTGTCATAGTCTCCTCTGTGTTGGACCAACATGCTGTCTCATTCGTCCTCTTGATGGTGCCAAAGCAGCGCACTCACTAATGCTGCCTTCAAGTGCTCCTCGTAAGCTGTTGCTTCCGATATGGAAAGTTGTATATACGACTTGTTGCACATTCAAGTACTTTTGGTTGGAAATAATACCAAAATGACCCCTGCTGTTTTATACCATATGCAGCTGTTGTTTCTTCAACACAACACTAAAATATGAGGGAAAACAAGGGAAATAATTAAATACGAGGGAAGATAAAGACACACAGCAACACTAATTGTTTACACACAATACACATATATAATAATACAACACATCACTTTTACCATCAATTGTAGACACGACCTCCATGCTCCCCTAAGCGTCACACCTCAGCTACGCAAGCATAATATAAAAAAAAACACTTTCTGAGTTTAGCACTTTGCTGGGTCGTTCACATGCGCTCGACTTGGAATTATAATAGTTCCGACAGTACAGGAAGGCAGCACAAGGGAGCGCAGATGACGCAGATAAACAGAAGCGGTAGCCTGTTGCTTGTAGGTCCCACTAGTAACCCACGCAGTCCATTGCAAGTTAGGAATCCTAAGAGAAAGACACATACAGGCTGTTTATCTCTTTGTTCATCTATATCACTCTCTGAAATCGAAAAAGATTTTTGAATGCTTTATTCGTTGCCCTGAGACTCCGAGGCAATGCAGATAATTGCTGTCCTTATGATCTGAGATGGAGAAAACCTCGGCAGAAGATGACTGTGTGGATTCAGGAGCGGAGACTGGAGGGTGAGCTAAGCAGAAAATTGATTGAGATGTCACAGCTCTTGAACCTTCCCTGAATGTTTTAGCCTTGGTGTCATATACTGTTACTTCTTCATGTGCAAATGTAATGTTCTTACATCCCAAGTCATTCTAAGTATCAATTTAACAGTTTGCAGAGTTGGATATGGCTGCACAATATAATAATCTAGTGGCACTTGAGCCATGCAATTTGATGTAGCTCGCAATGAGTTGTTGGAAATTCTTGGATTTCTTCCATATGCCATTAATTGCTCTAATGAATAAGACATATGGTGCAGGAGATTTAATCCTAATGCTTTAGTGGAAAGTTCTGCAATCTTAATCACCAACGCATTTCGGTAATGAGAGTAGCTTCTTTTAAAGCCACATGCTAGTTGGGGCTTAATTCACTCTGTTCACTCTGTTTTCAGCTACTAGGCAAAGATGTCCCCCAGTTTCCCTTGCGGTATGTCACTGATGGATTTGGTGTTGTAGTAGTGTGGATACAGTATTATTACTGTATGTGTGTAGGCTACGAAGGATCCTTGTGTGTGTGTGTGTGTGTGTGTGTGTGTGTGTCTGTGTCTGTCTGTCTGTGTCTGTCTGTCTGTGTGTGTTAGTGAGAGACCCTAGATGACCCTTTTTAAACCCCTTACAGTGTGCTATGGCATCAAAAGACTGTCACTGAGCATTTTTCTTTTTAGAAATTGTTATTTATCGTGTGTGTATTCACCTCATAATACTATGGACCACCTGCCACAGTGGATATGGATGTAGAGTCTACTGGTTACAGTCAGGAAAGTAGTAGCCTATGTCTTTTGAACATCCTTGAATTCTCATCACTGGCCAGTTTTTGTTCTCTCTGCCTTTCTGTTGAAGGTTAGTAGCAGGGCAGGGTAAGCTGACATTACATCAATGCCTTGGGACAATAGGTGTTGTTGGAGTCGCCTGACGCCAGCTATTTCATTAGCCATTAACTGGAACCAAACAACATCATGCGTGTCTGTGTGACAGCATGTGTGTTATGGGAAAACTAAAAAAAGAGAACTCTGTCAGCAGTGGAAAGCGCTGATGTGAAAGGAAAAGCAGGAATGTCCAGCTGATAACCTGAGAGCCGCTCCTTGCATCAGGTCATATCCTCCATGGGATATCAGCTCTAGTTCACTTCTCCTCTGCTGTCTCGCTCCCTGTACTTCCTGTTCAGTTCCCACATCCACTGTTACTCCCCTTACCTCTTTGTTTCTCTGTCAGATTATTTCTGTCATCATCTCTTCCCTAATGGAAAATTATTATATTTCTGTGAGTTTATAGTGGCCATCGTACGTCATGCTGTGTTTTATCTCATATGGCACTATAGGATTTTCTGTGGTCCATTTTTTGTCCTACAGTAGCTGCATGATATTTGTATAGTGTCTTTATAAAATGTAGTATAGGGTTACTGTAGTTCTAGTTTAGTAACTTTTTGATACCTCTCTCCTTCTAGCTACATATCTATCTCTATCTCAATCTATATCTTTACCTATATCTATATGTGCCACTATGTTTAATTCCTCTCCATTTTTGTCTGTGTCGCTCAATCCCCTGTTGCTCCCCTCCCTCCCTCTTTCTTTCCACCCATCCACCTCTCTCCCTCACACTTTCCATCCCTCCATCTCTCCATATTCACTACTACATATGGAGTAAGAGTGCAGTGTATTATTGAAATCAGAGAAACCTGACTCCATTTAGAGATGGTTTAGAGCCTGTTGGGTCACTCTCCAGTTAAGCTTTGTGTTCATGACTGGGCTGTTGCCGCTCTACACTTTGATTTGTGTTTATTGTCCTTGGATGGAGATGAAGCGAAGCGGTGTGGCTACGCTCTTTAGGCCAAACTGGGAACACCAGGCAAGACCCTCACCGACGCTGTTGGAGCCTGCCAAACACACACTCAAGGGAGCCCTCAAAACCCCCCACCACCACCACTCCCAAGACTCATAAACCTTCAGCTTTAAAAAGACAGATTGTTTCCCTTTTGTCCACTCCACTTTTCTACACTTTATCATTCTGTTCTTCTGTATACAGGGGTTTGTCTCTGTGTAGGGAGAAAGTGATAAGTTTCAGTCCGTGTCCTTTACGGTTGTTTTTAATCTTTTCTCTTTCTATTCTTTCATCTGTTTCTTTCACTTCCTAAGCCAACATTTTCCCTTCTCTAGTGCACCATTTTTTCTCTTTTATATTCC
>OOFE01001803.1:6676-16817 GCA_900323365.1 Monocentris japonica | reverse complement strand
CTTTTATATTCCTCTTACCTTTCTCTACTCCCCTCACCTCACCTCTCCTCCTTTACACTCCCTTCCATTCTCTTCACCAGACTACTAACGCCTGTTAGTTTGATTGATAACCTCCTGCTGCAGGAAACAGCAGAAAAACAGAGACGTTCCTCTATTTCCTATTGTCCTGCAGCTTATTGGGTTAGTGATGGAGTCACAGTGAGGGTCTGTGTGGAGGGTGTTCTCTGTGGTTGTCAGCTGACTCCTATGGGACTAACTTTCTCAGGTTATGTAGCGTGTTATGTGTGAACCAATGTTTCAGGGACGGTTCGGCGACAGGGTGACATTTGTATGATGCAGGCTACTTTGTCAAAAGTCCATTCAGTGTCCATTCATTGTGTGTGTGCGTGTGTTTCGTCAATATCGATATTCGTGTATAATTGCACAAATTGTTGGAAATTTCTATCTAATCCACTGAGACCAGATTAGCAGCCCTATAAATCTCCTTCTGCTCTAATGCCACCTCAAAGATGGCAGTTTTAGATTAGGACACAAAAACCCCCATTCACTGTTCACTTGTTCAAATTGGGAATATTGAATAGTATGTGAGTGAGTGTTTGTGTGTGTGTGAGAATATTACCACACAACAAAAGTCACATTGTTGTCCCCATGTTTACCCTCAGATAGAAACCACTATGAGATTGTGTGTTTGTGGCCTTTGCAGTTGAACCCCTCTTACTGTTTAGCCAGATGTTGGCTTCAGTGCTTCGTTTGAAATACGACTGTGTCAGTCTGTAAATCATACTGATTGCACTTCATAATATAAACTCCTGTCTCCTTTCTCTGTTTCTTGTCCTCCTCCTCTCCCTTGCTCTCTCCACATCTCCTTTCTCGTGTTCTTTCCTTTTTTTCTATCTGTCTTTTACTGCAGGTCTGATTACAGTCCCATGTCCTCAGCAAGCAGTAAGTAAACCAATGATGACATAAAGCATCTCTATCAGCGACAGAGAGCTATTGAACACACGCATACTGTGCAAATACACACACATACGCACGCACACACATACACACACACCACAGACTCGGGGCTTTATCTCTGTGATACACACTGACATCGCAAATCCACTCTCCAAATTGAAAGCACAGAGGAAGGGAGAGACGATTCACAGAAGGGTTTAGGGATGAGGGTTGGTGTGTGTGTGTGTGTCTGTTTAGCACTTCTTAGGGCCTAGAGAAGCTTTTTAGTAAGCATATGAGACACTGAGTGGCAATGAGAGTTTAGTTCTGTTATATAAGCATCTCTCTTTGTGTCCAGTGTTTCCCTTTTGTATGTGGAGGCTGTGCTTATTCTCACATTCTGCTTTTGTATATAAAGTAAAGGGTGTGTGTGTGTGTGTGTGTGTGTGTGTACACGTGTGCGCGTGGGGGCTTATGCATGAGTGGGTTTGCATAGGTTCTGACCTCTCCACAGTCTGGTTGCCCAGGACCTTCATAATGGGAGGATTATGTCCAATATTAGCTCATTAATCTGGTCTGCAGGAAGCTGCATTATCCTCCACCACACCCGTAACTCAGGAAGTATAGGACCATACAAACACACACACACACACACACACACACACACAACGAAACACAGTGACCCATCAGTGTGTGTGGTGTTTTCTTTCCCCTCATGTTTCCTGTGTCTCTGCTATATCAAATGAGCTTCTGCCCACCATTGTCTCTGTCTCTGTCACTGCAGGAGGTCAGGGCGGGAACACACACACACACACACACACACACACACAAGCACGGGCAGAGAAGACAAGGACATAGATATTAAGCACATGGGAAACAGCAAGCACACTCAGAAAGACACACACACATACACATGACTATCTACTATGACTTTACAGTAGCAGCTCAAGGTCTTCCTCCTATTGACAGAGACAGAGAAATAAACTGACTTCTTACTGTGTGGCTGGCAGGAGCTGCCTTGCTCCCTGGTTTGATTGATTGATTGATGGTGATTGGTGGATGCATGGTGAATGCATATCAGTGCTCCCAAAGACCGTCTTTATGTGTGTATTTGTTGATCTGAGCCTTAGTCGCACTCATAAAACAAGAAAACAATAATCAATCAGGCATGTCCATTTGAAAGGGTGCATGTAGCATCAGTCTCCTGCCTCAGTAGGAGTATATTTAGGTTCTGGTAGAGAGGGTAGTTGTGTTTATACAGGTGACTTTGACGCCTGACCTTTGCCCTCAGGTCAGATTGGTCATAACCTACCAGAGACAGGTCTTATCATTCTAAACCTCCAATGGTATTTTGACCCAGGCTATATTGTAGAATGGAAAAGAAACTATTTCTTATTGTAGGGTGGGTTGAAGTGAAAGTCTTACATAGACTGCCTTTAAGGCCGCTGCCACTCCCACATACATGACAGATTATATGGTAGTAGTATGTTTATTTTTTATTTAAATGTGCATATGCAATGTAAGCTGTACTTGCAAACTGTCTTTTATGCTGTCTGCAGCTGGTAAGTACAGCATCACTGGGCATACAATAGCAACAGGGGCAAATAGCGCTTGATTCAAGAGGCCATAGGCCTCAATTAAGTCCCACACAAAGCACAACCTCAATTTCTATTGGTCACAGCATCTAAGTGTCCATTCAGCCATTCATAGTGACCTGTGACCCAGACCAGGCTCCTGTGTGTGTGTGTGTGTGCATATATGCAAGACAGAGGGGGCCTCTTGTCAGAGTAATGAATGCTTATGGGCCAGAGGGGACGAGGTTTAAACAGCACAGAGGTCAGTCTGTAACAACATAAAGACGTGGACCAGAGACACACACTAAAACACACAAAAAAAGACACATGATATACACTCACAAGCAGACATAAGGTAACGTGCATAAATACAGACTTAAGGAGGACACACGTGATCTATCATGTCAAAATATCTACAATAGGCTCTAGAAAATATATACTGCAGCCAGAATCCAAAAGAGATTAGCTTCAATAAAAGCTGAAATGAAAATAAGACACCGTCATAAAACAGACAAATTCAAAATGAAATACAACTTACAGGTAATGGTAAGGAAAACAAAGTTTGGCAATACATCTCACCCATAGAAACAAATCAATAAAAAGAAGATAAAAAAGAGATAATAAAACAAATGAGTCCTAATCACATTGAATAGTTTTCAATACCACAGATGTCTAGGTAGGACTGATAGCTAACAAAAGCCTGGGAGGAGGCAGGAGGGAGGACTGGTTGATGGGTCTTTCAAGGATCAGTTTGTCACTAGCAGATGGCTTCCTGCTGAGGCAAACACATGTATATCTGTGTGTATCTGTGTGTATCTGTGTGTATCAGTGTGTATCTGTGTGTATCTGTGTGCATGTGCCTCAGTCCACTCATATTTGTGTATGTGCATGCATGGGTATGTGTAATATATCTGTGTCTGTGTCTGTGTCTGCTCATTTCATGTTACTTGTGTTCATGTGAGTGTGTGGATGTCATCAATGGTTAAAAGATGAGTCTTCACCACAATGTAAAACACTTGTCTCTTCCAGACTACTTGTGCATCCAATAACGCTGGAGGCCCTGCTCTTGATACTTTGGCTCAGACAAACATTAGATCAGCAGAACGAGTAACATGTGTGCTTGCAGGCTTCTAAAGCTCCATTCTTCGACGTTAGACAAATTGTACATTTACCGAGTTGTTGTATTTTATGGAGGTGCTGTCGTAAATATTTACTGGGAAAAGGGCAGGACCCTGACGGTTTGAACCCTCCCTTAGAATAATTCAGGGTGTGATGTGATTCAGAGTGGCACTTAACATTACAGTATGTGTAACAGTATGCAGACGTGCAAACACACAGGAACACACAGGAACACGGTATATATACTTGTGTGTACGTGAGCAAACACATGATCACACGGCCACTTTCTTTCTCACACACGCACACACACACCACATATACTCCATTCACATGTGTGTGTAACAGAGCGGGTGGTATCCATTACCTTTATTGGTTAAAAGGGGCTGTGACCATTGACTAGCTCTTTGTCTTTCATCAGCAGAGTTGGTAAGGTTTGTATGTGACTCAGACTGACTCTGGTGATTGTAATAGAAATGATACGCAGATACTTCTACAGATGACGCACTTGTATGCACTAGAAAGACAGCAATGGAGTATCATTTTACACACCAAACCATTTGCAGTGATGTTAGCCAAGTCACTTTTCAGCATAGTCAAGTTGAATAGCACCTGATGGATGTAGGACCACCCGTAACAGCTATTGCACACACACAAACACACACACTCAAAATGTTTTCTCCTTAGATTGAGAGTGACATGTGAGATGCAGGCTATGCCATAAGGCATTTTGGATTAAGTGTTACCAAATGTGTGTTCTCAAATTGAGGTTTGGACCACAAGGCCGTGATCGCAGCTAAATATGCTGTGCTCGGCTGTTTCTTAATGGCTTAATTGAAGCAGTACTGTCTCTTAGCCTTGGGCCTTTCACACTATATGTGTGTGCTCACTGCATGCACATACATTTAAGTTTGAGCAATAGAGTCAAAGGGTCATCACCAGCTTTTGTCTATCTACTAAGCCAAGCTGCCTTGCCCCAGGTCAACACTGACAATGAAGGGCAAGTGACTTCCATGAACTTGGACTAGCACTGTTGACTGGGTTTAGTCTCCTCACTAAGCCTCCCCTTCTAATCTTTCCCCATAACAGTCTATTGTAATTTAAGTAATTCTTATGTTTGACACTAGCAGATGCAGTTTTAAGCCAGGAATAATGACTCCACTTACTCCACTAGTGCAATTGCTTTTATCATCTGTAAGACTTCTTTTCACAGGTTAGTATGTCCATTTGCTTTGCTAAAGTTTTCAAGTAACTTCATTACATTCTTGTTATTAAAAATCTCATAAATTTCAGCCATATATATCAAGCCTGAGAACATACATATCAGAATATTGAACTAAGGATTTCTGTGTCATCAATTTCATCATGTCAACATATTCAGCCCAATCCAGCAGAATTACATTTCTTTGATAAAATTAGACTTTCTTTCTTCATGTTACTGGACTAAATTGTCAAATGCAGCTGACAAATAAGTGTCTCCCACAGAAGCTATTTTAGTGTCACAGTCCAGAAGAGAAGAGAAGAATCTGTCATTTTAGACCGTGTGAATGTGATGAACAGACTGCCTCAGAGAGTCTGTCATATGAGAAATTTTGTAACATTTTTCACATTATTTTGTAACCTGAACCAGAACAAGCTTGTGTGTGCAATATGCTTTGAAACATCAAAGTGTAAATATTAAATATGTTTTACAGAGCTTGCAGAACTTCATCTCAAGTCAAACCATTACATATTAATTTACCAGTCAAAGTGACGTATTAGAGTTGGAACTCACATCTTTTTTCTTTTTGACCAGACGAAAAAGGGGCCCCCATCTTGAATTTCCTCCTTCAGTTGTTTTGACTTACATCCAGGGCCAAGCGGGCTAAAGATGTGACTGCAGTGTGTGCACACACACACACACACACGCTTCAGAGGCTGGGTTTTCGCTGCTAATCACTGTCATATGTGGAGGGGCCAATTGTAAGGCATGTTGTTTTATCTCACATTATCATCTGTGGTTATGGCTGATGCATGTGTTGTTGGTTAACACTCAAACACAGAGAGAGAGTGGATCTCTCTAAGAATTAAAGGGGACAGGCCCATCTATAAATGTGCAAATGGGTTTTTCTGTATGTCTGTGTATGACACTGCATGTTTTGTAATGTGATGTGCATTTTCAGTGTCTGTATTTGTAGTTGTGCACATGCCTAAGTCTGTATGCCTTCAGCCAAGTCAGAACATCAGCATCACCTTGAAGATTCTTGGATTAAGAGCTTAAAGACACACTCCTCCAGAGCTTTACACACAGCCCTCAAAATCTCTCTAGTCTCTTAACAGGACAACCTGCTCGAGGGTGACTTAATCTCTAATTTATTAGTCTTTGTGGACAACTCCCCATGAACCCTTATTGCGAGGGAAGAATCAACTAGCATAAAGTTACTGAGTCTCATTTGTTTTGGCCAGGTTTACAGTATATGTGGTCACTGAGTGAATGTTTAACACTTTTGTAAAGTCAACATGGCCTAGTTCACCATTTTTCTGCATCTTTTGAACCTATTTTAACTGCAGCAGTAGCAGTAAACAACTTGATCCTCTCTCTCCTTGATCCAGAGCACAGCTCTCAAATTGCCCATACAGTGCTTTCCTAACCCTTAAAGCCTAAAAGGTTTGAGTGTCTGACTGTGTTCAGGACGTTAAAATATCTGTAAGATCCCAATCATCCGTGTGTTTCAAACAGCGTTTGTCTAGATGCCAGCTAGATGTCAGGGAGACGGACATTGATTCTAATGTGATGAGGCAGACGTTAATGGGTGTGTTGCTCCGAATTTGTGTGGGAGCCTGTCTGTGGCCTTGTTCCTGAACCAGTCCTAGATCTTCCTTTATCTTGGACTCATTTTAGTTTCTGATTCCTGAGAGTCTAGGATAGATGTGGAGAAGTGAAATAGAGAAGGACAGGAGTGAGAAATCTGGTGGGAGAAAGGAAGGGAGGGAGACAAAATAGGAAAGCAATAGGTAAACACATGAAAAGGAGAATAAAAAGATGTAGTGAAGTGTAGATGAAAGAAACTAGATATTTGGAAAGAAAGGAAGAGTTTGGATGGCATTATCAAGCTTTATCTTTGTACATTTTCATTGCACTGGTCATCTTTTGGTTTTACTCCTCAGATTGTAATGCCAACAGGCAGACGCTACTGGGTGTGTTACCCAAGATCTGTCTGTATCCTGGGCTCATTTTATGTTCTGACTGCTGAAAGACTAGGATATTGTGACAGCTGTGTGTGTTGAGTGAGTGAGTGAGTGAGAGAAAGCAAGCGCTGCGTGTTTGTATGTGACCGTATTCAACCTTAAATACCCTATAAGAGCACGATCATCCATGTGTTTGGTGTCTAGACTCCAACTAGGTGTCAGGGAGACGGACATTGATTCTAATGAGATCAAGCAGACGTTAATGGGTGTGATGCTGTGAGTGTGTGCAGCAGTACGTCTGTGCCTTGGCATCCAGTTTAAGCCGACAGTAGCTGTCTCTTGATCCTGCTCTCCTTATCTCTGTAAAGATAGAGAGAGAACTTGGTTTTGACACATTTCACTTTGCATTGTTTCATACAGGTTGTTGTTTGTACTTATTGTGACTGGCACGTTTGCGGTGGAACACAGGAATGACAGGGTGGCCACCGTTACAAAATGATTCCTTGTAACATGATCTTAGCATTGAGAAAATGTCACCTCTTTGGTCAAGTAGAAACTGCCCTTTTGTAAAGGCCAACGGGACCCATGAGACAGACCCTGTCCCTGTTTGCCCCCTCTGTTGCAAGCAGTGATGCTGGCAATGCCCGAACATCCTCCTGTGCCAATGACAAGAATACTGTGTCCTTTCCCTCGCCCCAAAGTGCCCCAGACCTCGAAGCACAAACGAAATAGGACAAGCCCCCAGAGAAGTAAGATAAAGTGTGTAGGGAAAGTGTTCTGAAAGGAAAGAATGAGAGAACATGGTGATGAGGAGATACTGTGTGAGTGTGTATGTCTGTGTCCATGTACATGGAGACTAAATTGTACAAAAGAATAATAACGTAATATGAGGTTATGGCAAAAACAACTCAGTCATCAGCGTTTCAGGGAAATTTCAAAGGGGCAATGGTAGTTCCACAGTACCTGCCTTCCCTAGGGTAGGTGCAGCCAGAGCCGAGCTTTTCCGGGTCATGGGTTCAGAAGGAGGCTACACCTTGATGCAGCACTCCTGCTGTGGTCTGGAACATTCCTCTGGGCTTCAGTAATGACCTCCTAATGGCACTAATGAGTCTACACAGAGCATTGCTCCACATGGATCTGGTGGAGGGGAGAGCAGGAGGAGGGGATAGGTGGAAGGAGAGAGACAGGGGGAGAAAGGTAAACAGGGAAATGGAGAGAAAGATGGAGTTAGATGTGGATAAGTGAAATTAAAAAGGACAGGAGTGAGAGATCTGGGGTAGAGGGAAGGGAAAGAGGGAGGGAGAGAAAATCTATGAGCAAAGAAGTAAACAAAGGGAAAGGAGGAGAAAGACATGAAGGGAAAATGTTTGGAAAGAAAGGAAGGGTTTCTGAACCAAATTGAGCCTTACTCTTATTCTCTGAACATTCACATTTTTCTTGCCTCATTCTTGTTTCTAGCTTGTGGCAATGTTTATGTTTTGGTTTTACTCTGTTGTAAAATTCAGCAGACTGTATTTCTTATGATGTCTTCTCTTTTCCCCCCATTTCTTCTCCATCCTATTCACCCTATTTCTCTCTTTGCCCTTGCTTCCTCCCCTCCTTTGTCACCTTCTCCCCATGGTGCTGTTTTATGTGGAGGCGAGCTATCCATGGGCGAGCTCCAAGATCCCTTCCTTGTCAGTGTCCACCTCATTGCCGACCCAGGCCAAGGCAAGTTCCTGCAGCACGCTGCCGATGCTGTGCTGGCATGTGTTCACCCCGAGCTGCAGCTCTTCCGTGTCTCTGAACGTGCCTCCTCCTCCCAGCGCCCCCGGCCCAAGCGCCATCAAAATGGCAACTCGATGGCATCTTGCCAGCCAGCCATGGCAGTCATCCTTTTCCTCCAGGAAACGTACGGTGGTGAGGAACAGATACTGACACTGCACCGCACACTGCAGCGACCACCTTGGCACTACCACCACACTGAGAAAGTCAGCAATGGCCGACGTATGCTACCCTTAACACCGTGCAGTCAGGACTTTTTCACCCTGGCCCCTGGCACGCCGCTCTGGGCTGTGCGGCAGGTCCACTACGGGAAGGAGATAGTGCGTTTCACTGTGTACTGCCGCCATGAAAATTACGTGGACATGGTGCGGCTGTACAAACTACTACTTCAGCGGAGGGTAGCGCAGAAGAAGGAGGACTTTTGCTTCTTTGTGGTGTACTCCAACCCAGATACGGAAATCCAGCTTTCATTCAAGAGGCTGCCGCAGGGTCAGAGCCCAATGCCAACAGAGTCGGCAGTGATGGAGGTGAGAGTGCGGGACGTAGGGGCGCTGGTGCCTCTGCTGCCACACCCCTGCAGCCCAATCAGCGAGGTGCGCTGGCAGACAGAGGACTATGACGGGAATAAAATCCTGCTGCAGGTAAGAGTGTGTTTCTGTCACCCAAGCTCCATTTGTTTTATCTATCAAGCTCCACTACTTCATTTCAATCATAGTGCTGTAACCACTACGTTTCTGTGTATAGCCACCACCCTGTTGACCTTGAGTTGAACAATATGTTCAAGGTTAATACAGTGGTGAAATATATCATACATCAAATGTAGAAGTCTAGAAGTCACACAAATACTGTGAGACTGTGGGACTTGTGGTGTGAAGTGTACTTAGCAACAGTAATAGGAAAACAGCTATAGCAGCAGGAGAAATATGATCAAGATGTTCCAGCCTGATGCTGGGCCTCTTGAGATTGTGTCGAACACACATACACACAAGCACACACACAGGCATGCAAGTACGCACACACTCGTACTTAAGTGCACTCACACACACACAGACACAGACTCACAGACACAAAGGCTTTGGCAGGACAGAACAACCACAGAAAGAGTGACAGTTTCCAGCATGTGTATAAGTGTGCCTTGCTCTGTCTTGAGTCTGTATTTGTGAATGTGTATAAGAGAAGGAGAGAAAGGAGGTGGCCTATAGGTAATAAGGCAAAAGAAAAAGGGAAGCAGAGAGAGAAAGAAAGGGTTCCCACCACAGCGGCAGGTTCAGAGGCGGGAATGAAATGGATGCTGCAGCCAAAAATAACAAGCTCACACAGCAGACAAAGAAGTATTGAGTCTCCTTAATTTTCAGCCCCCAGCCCCATCCATCTATCCAGACTGTGCAAGGTGTACATGACCACGTCTAACTGCTTCACAACGATTACATAGCTATGTATACTACATGAAAGCATGAGTTTGTGTGAATGAACACGCACACACACACACACACACACACACACACACACACACACACACACATATTACAATCCCACACCAAAATAATTTTCTCTTCCTCTCATCATCCCTGATCTCATACCCC
>OOFE01001792.1:19380-38914 GCA_900323365.1 Monocentris japonica | reverse complement strand
CTGATGGACAGATGAGCATGTAAATGTCTACGTGTAGCTACGCAGAGAAGGGTTTTATGGTTAAGCGTAGCCCGCAGACGGGTAGACGCACACACCTCCCAAATCTCAGCAATGCCTAGTGCAGGGGTGTCGAACCATGTGCCATGGAGGGCCGAGTGTATGCAGGTTTTCATTCCAACCAAAGACTACACCAGGTGATTTCACTGATTAGTCCCTCCACTCTGGTTGAGGGTGTGATAACCAGTCGAATCACCTGGTGTATTGTTCGGTTGGAACAAAAACCTGCATACTCTCGGCCCTCCATGGCACATGGCTTGACACCCCTGGCCTAGTGCATAGCTGTGGTCGTGTGTGTCAAACAAACGCTGATTGGTTGAGCAGGGGAGTATAGCCGGTAGAGTTTAGCAATGGGAGAATAGCAATGGAGCACTTTGAGGAGCAACTCTCAGATGAGGTTTGCCAAAAAAATAAAAATAAATAATAAATTGATCCACCACAATGTAACGTGCACGTCTCTTTGTTTACCCCTATACCAGGGGTTAAAACGGGTTTCCATATCTGGATCGTTTTCTGTACTGTTAGTTTTAGTAAATGCGACACTACCCCCTAGTGTATGCAAACACTGCAAACAAGTATTGCATTAGATAACACTAGCTTGGCCGATCTACTCTATGGAGTAGAAAAATAGGCAGCCAAACTGCTGTTCCACCATTTCCTGTTGAGTAATCCAAGAACCGTACAGACCTGGCAGATGAAGGCAAAGGCCTGCCGCCCTACCCACTTGGGACAATGGCAAAACCTGACGATGAGCTCGTTGATGAAGTTCAAGCCCAGGTCATGAGCTCCACATGCATACAGCTTCTGAAGGATCTCCACCACCTGAGAAAATAGGAGACGATGAACATCTTCATTAGAAGAGTTTTATGTCAAGAAACATAACTTTTGTGCATTTTGTTTTAAAAATAAAACGATACAACCCCCAACAAAGAAACAGATGATCTTAAGATGATCTTAAGTTCAGGGATGGACATAGCACTTCTCCATAGAGTCAATATTCACAGAATATGATGGGGTGTGAACCCTCCCCTCGTCTGCATACAATGTAGAAGCTATATCACTAGCTGCATAGACTTATGAGCACAGCTATTGCCATTTACACATCATAGAAAGCCCAAGAGTAGTTAGTTATAGCTTGAATGTGGGTATTTATTCTCCAGCTAAAATAATCAACTACATCAGCCAGGGTAATAATATCGATGGCATGCACAGGATCCTATTGTACACAACATCCTCCATCAGTGAGTTATATTCCCTTTTTATCTTACATTTTCCACAATGTTTTTTCTGACCCCAACATCTGTCACAAGCAGTCAAAGAGTTTCCCACCAGGCACCCCACATACCAGCAACACCTACATTCACATATATAGCTACAGACTTACCAGTTTGTAGGAGATCCACCTGACTTCTGAGACTTTGTCTGAGCATAGTGTGAGTGCTATCTGTCTGAGGTAGTCATACACATCGTAGTGGCTGTACAACTCTATGATCAAAATCAACTGCCTGGAGGGGACAGAGAGACAGCGCTTCAGTCAGACATACATAAGGCCTATACAAACTGTCTTGTAAATAACAGTACAGTCAACAAAACAAAATTACCACAATTTAAAACATTTTACCTGTTAGGGATGGAAATGATTACATGACTAGAAGGAAAACTGCTGAGTGATTCTAATTGAGAGCAGAAACACTATATGGTAAATTAAATTTAACCCATATACAGAGTTGTCAGAGAATACTAAATACTCATGGTTCACCAAGTAAAAAAAAAAAAAAAAAAAGTCCAAACCACATATTTTATATTTATCAACTAACTGGGGACAAAGGGGGCTGTATGTTTTTGACATGCACAATAAAAGAGACATCAAATACGTCTGTTTTTGACCTCTTGACATTTTTAGCCAAGTTGGTTACATGACTTTAATCTTTAAGTGAAGGATGGCAGGTTGGCCAAGTGGTTAAAAATACTGTCATGTACCATAAAAACCATTACGCAAGCAAGACACTGAAGCCCCACTTGCTCACTCATTTTCGTTCTGGATAAGAGTGTCGACGAAATGCCTAAAACACAAATGTAATCATTACAAAATTCCCAATCCCTACTGAAAGAGGAAAAGGAGACCTACTCTGCCAGCTCGTATCTGAATCTCCAGTTGCGACTGTTGTCCGTCACCATGAACTCCTGCAGCTGGTACAGATACTCCCTCCTCTTGTCTGCATGCAGCAGCTGCAACACACAGACGTGCATGAATCAGCTTGCTTGTTCTCATTATTCTATCTCCTTTGCAAGTACCACTGGTAAAGAGGTCATGCTGAACTATTCAAAGTGTGCACTGCTTAAACAGAAACTTTGTAAATAACTGAGCTTAGTTATTTAATATGCACATTTAAATAGCAGCAGTGGATAAATGTATAGAGTCTTACCTTGAGGAAGTCGTACAGGTGTTTGAGAACACCGATGCGGACCTCATCCAGGTCTTTGAGGAAACCATTGAAGATGGGCACCAGGTCAGCAGCTGTCAGCTGGTCCCCCAGGATCACTGCCAGCTCATGGATGGAAAACGCTAGTGTACGGCGTACCTTCCACTGAGTGAAAAAAGGGAGAAGGTAAGAAATAAAAACACAAGTAGTGTTAAGTTAAATGTACAATTGTACACATCGTTCATTAAAAAACAAAAACAAAAAAAAAAAAAACTGACTTAGAATGGATGGAAATAAATCAGATTATTAGAAACATTCTGTGTTAATACTTTTTAAAAAGTTTGTTTTGTTCCAAGTTGTCAGAGCAAAAGGCATTAGCTAAAACTTAAAATTAATGAAACCCAAGCACAAGGGCTTCATTCCCAAATGCTACATACCCCTTTTGGAAAGAAAATGGTATCTGATGTTCACTGCTCAACATTTAAAACAGATTACATACTCTAAAATCTTGCTAGTTGTTTTGTTAGTAAAAGGCTGAAGATAGCTAGTAATGTCAAAAATATTCAATAGTCAGCTTTACCTTCATACCAGCAATCATTTTGTCAGAATATGAGTCACATTTTTCATGTGTTTATCTCATTTTGGAATGAAACCGCTCAAATGTAAACTTGCACTACCCTCATGGTTTCCCGTCTCCCTGCTTACCTGCACATCAGTAGCAAGAGTCTCATATGTGTCCTTGAGGCAGTGCCAGTTCTGCCGTCCCAGGGTCAGGGCCACCCCAGGCAGGCTGAAGGCACAGTGCTTGGCTATCTCTGTATCCACTGTCTGGGCCCGCGCTGGGTCGGTCATAGACAGGTACTGGTCCAACAGCTGCTGGGGGATGACATTCTGGAGACGGAGAAAGGGGAGGTGAAGGAGATGAAAGGGTCACATGATCAAAGAGGAATGGAGATACAGGGAGAGAGTGTATTTAATAATCCATTTCTACGCAAATCTAAACGCCGCCTGTAAGGCCCAGCCACATATTTCCCGGCTGTATGACAGAATTTGCAACCGTCTAAATCAGACAGTACTGACTGACTGACCTGAATCTTGGGCTTCTCCTCAGGCACTGGGCTGGGAGCATAGTACTCCTTTCCCTCCTCCTCCACACTCTCAATCAGTTCAGACTCCTGAGGAAAACACGAAACAATCTTTACTTCTTTAGCGGTATCCTTTCGTCACTCTTTTCTTAATCCTTCAGTGAGGCAAGAAGCCTGCACCAAGTCCTATATATTTGGCTATGGAGTATATTCTGTATATTTGCTCAGCCATAACATATACATATATATATGGGCGAACTCACCACACTGCTGTGGTCTGAATCGTCCCGTACTAGAACAGGGGTGTCAGGAGGAGAGTCCTCCTGGTCCAACTGGGGCTCCGTCTGGGTCTCTCTCTCCCCTTGCTCCTGGATGGGGCATGACTCCAAGGCTGGAGGAGGATCCGCTGTTTGCTCCATTTCAGTGGGACTAGCTTCGTTTTCTGATTGAACCTCCACAGGTTTGCTCTCCACCAACGGGCTATCAGTCTCGTTCTCGTTCTCAGGTTGGCATTCTGTCAGGCTGTTGTCTGTTGGACTGTCAAGCTGGGCTGCCTTTAGAGCAGCTGACAAAACCTGGACTTGGGCTAGAGGTAAATACGCAAGCAAAGATCAATCCAAAATTCCATGTCATCAAAATAAATATATACACAGCGACAGATTTTTGCATATAGTGGCTGAAAAGTGAAAGGTCTGTTGTGTTGCATGTCCATAGCAAACCATGCTCCTGATTTGAGAACCTTTTTCTGGCTCTGTATACTCACCTTGTACATCAGGGTCATCCATGTGCGGCTGCAAACAGTCCAAGACCTTCTGGATCTGGTCGCTGGTAGCTTTACCAGGGTTGGCCATTGAAGCTGGAAATTCTTCCTGAGCCACCTCCTCTTTCTTGTCCTCCATTTCTATCACCTCCTCTGTTGTTTGACAACTCAGCATCTCCAATTCCCCACTGATGTCGGGTAAAGGAGGCCTCCAATAGTGGAAAGAGTTAAAGTTCTCATCTGCCTGCTCTGTTTCTTTTGTGTTCTTGACATTCTCTGTGGTTGTGGGGCTGTCAATGTTGTTGGGGGCAGTGTAAGTGTGGCCTTTGTGCATCTCTCCAGCAGCAAGGGTGGGGTTGTCACCAAAGGGATGCATTTCCTCATTGTCACCCATCATCAAGTGCTCTGGGGATGGTGTGGCACGGCCATCCTGGTTGGGAGGCGTGTGAGTGATGGTTCTTTCTGTATGGCAGCCGCTGATTTCAGAGCAGTTCAGGGAGTTTAGGGAGGAATTGCTGCATTGAGATAGTCAACAAAATGTACAGGATTACTAAACTAGAACCTTTCATCTATTAAATCAAGTTAATTTACAGACCAGAGTAAATTACATCCTTTCCTTAGCCCACTCCAAAAACTAAGCACAAGCCACTTGTTCAATTTCTCCACACACATTTGGGTATGCCATTATTGAGTTTTGATCAGACACAAAAGTCCAGCTAACAAAAGGTCCAGTCCAAACAAAGCCAAAGGGGGCAGCGGGACAGCAATTTGAGATAATTTATAAATATGTGTCTGTATTGTAGCACGACTTTTTGGATAGAGAAGATTCAGAGTGAAGACTTCAGTGTCCACTAAAATCCCACTCATATCAGTTTATCTACTGCTGTATCCCCCAAAAATAAGTTAAAATATATATCTATTATGAAACCTCAGAGCTTGACTTGACCTTTGCTCCACAAAACTCTGTTTGCTCTTTATTTGCTTGTGATAATCAGATGGGAGTAGTCATGTTGCAGTAGCAAATTAGCCAAGGCTATCCTCATTAGCCATTAGCTTATAGTTAAGAGAGTAAGAGAATGTAGTGCCTGAAGAAAGATACTGACCTTGTTAAATGAAATGTCAATAAAAGCCCAGCCAAAATATCGGCTACTTAGACACACACACACAGAAAAAGAAATCTCTCTCCACCCCTTTCAACTGCCAATCTGTGAGCAACACTGAATTCTGTGTCATATCAGACAATCTGGTTTGAGCACAGAATCAAACCTCTGTTGTGGTGAAGCAGAAGCAGTTGACCAGGTGGTCCTACCTGTCTGAAGTACACCTGGGGACCTCTAGTAGGGTGCCATCCTCTCTGAAGTGGAGGCCTGTACTGGAGGGATTGGCAAAGGTGGAGATGAAACGCCCCAGGGACTGGAAGGCAGCCTGACGCACCTGAATAGAAGTGGAGGAGAGATGTCTCAGTTATTATCCATCATTTATAATAGCGACAATAGGGAATTTACAGAAGTCTGAGGACCAAAAAAACGTCCTTTGCTTCAGTGTAATTATGTGTTCATCATTTCTTTATCATTTGTTTCACATTATAGCCTTTTTTTTTTTTAAACATCGATTTGCCTTTTGGTATTTTTCCCCTTTTCAGTGTGCTAGTTTCTCTTGCTTTTCTAGTCCAGTTCATTTGCACAGGGATAGAGCATAGAAGCAATGATAAAAGCAGTGGTAAAATATACAAAGAGAAAGAAAGAAGAGATGCAAATTCCTACTTTGCACAGGGAGATAAAAACAACTCACACCAAAACTAAAGATGACAAGCAAACAGAAACAAATTGCACAACAGGGTATAAATGAACATGACGAACGCAACACGGTGGAAAACGAGGATCAACAAGAATATGCATGAGATGACAAGGGAAATCAAAATCAATTTTATCTAGATTCATGGCAACAAATGCCACAGAGACATGATCTACAAAGGTCATCCACAATTAGATTTATGTACATTTCTAAATATTTTCTAATATCCTTCCTAATATTAATAATATTTGCAATTATCTGAAGAATGTTTTTGCCAGTGTGTATCTTACCCAGCGGGACTGGTCACTGATGAGGCTGATGAAGAGGGGGGACAGCTTAGTCCGTCGCACCTCTGGGGAGGTGGAATTGGAGACTATCATGAAGCACTCAGCGCAGGCTTTCCTGATGCCCCACAAACTGTCCGAGCATAGGTCAAAGAACTTTGACATCTACATCAAAAACAAAATTGTCAGTACAACTTGAATCTAACATCCAGCGTCTGAACTGTGGAGTGCAACATGTGATAGCAGTTGGGCTGATTTGCATTATGTGATTTGCCTCAAGAAACACTTTAAGGACACCTATATCAAAACATAGTGTTAGATAATGATAGATTCACACAGAGGAGTCTCAAAGCCTCTCACCAGTAGTTTCTCTGTGGCCTCCTGGCCTACAATGGAACAGAACTCTCCAAAATTGGCTGCACAGACCTATAGTATAATGAAAGACAGTGAGGCAAGATTAAGATGCCAAATGAGCCATTTCTTTGACAAATAAAGCATTCATGTTTTGGTGACAGCTCATTCAGTTCTTATATTTCTTACTGCAGCTTTGGCCCTACAGGACACCACATTTACTTAATTTGCCGTCCGGGTTGAAAAACAATAAATAACTTTAAGAACCACTGGTTTAGGAGTATAAGAGGGCCACAGAATGGAAGAAAAACACTCAGTTAACAAGAGCTCAAAAGCAATCCACAAGGTTTGATCATATTTGCTACTCCTAAATACCCTCCCCCAACTGGCACCAATTACACCGGGGAATTAACATTCCAGACAGGAAAAACAGCATAGTGTAGGCTGGCTTGATGCACAAAAGAGAATTAATGCTGACAATATTGCATTGGTCCTTATGGAAGACTCTAAATATAATTCCACTCCAACTCAGTAATTGTTTGATGGGGGGGGGGGAGATGAGGAGGTGAAAAGGGTTTGGAGATGGTTACCTTGCGGACTTGGAAGAGCCTGGCATCACTGCACAGCTCACAGAAACGCAGCAGCAATAGATGCTCCACTGTGTCTTTGCTCAGCATGGTGACAAGTTTACACATGATCTGTAAGAGTAGGAAAGGCAATTGTGTATTCAGACTGGATTAGATAAAGCCACGGACTGATTAAAAGGAAAGCAAAGGAAAGAAAGAAAACCACTGTGTCTCATTGACTGTATGAGCTTGTATTTATTTAGATGCTGCGGCTACAGCTGAGCCTTCCACTATACCTGTTGCTCAACGGCAATTTTTCTAGTCTCACGTACTTTTCAGCTATGTCTCAGACAACCTTATGACGGATATCTACCCATGATAATGAATAACGGACCCTTTTTATAGAATAGCCTGCACAAAAACCTTCTGTATTCTTAATACAAGGGGATTCTCTTACAGCAACTGCCTCTATTTTGTAGTCATCGTCACTGCTGGGCTCTGTGAGGTCCAGCAGAACTGGACAAACTTTGGTTTCCATGTCAGCTTTGGAGATGAGGCCCTGCTCCAGCAAAACAAGCAGGGCTGCCTGGCTGGTTTTCCGCACCTGAAAAACACAAGAGGGGATATATACATTGATGAGATGAGATAAGGACACACAGTGTCACCATATTAAAAACGCTGGGTGTGAGCCAGTTTGAGCAGTGGATCAAGTTATTTCGTCTTCATGAATTTTCTGAAAAAAAAAAAAAAAAAACAGTCTAAAGGAGCTGACAGAAAATTAACATTCAGGTAATGGCTTTAAAAATGAACTTGTAATATAATAAATCCAAACACAAACAAGCACTGCTTGTACTTCCACTGACTAGTTGTGATTCTTTCCGCAAATTTGTAATTTTAAAAGACAGAGCAATTTGCGTATGTAGAACCCACCTGATTATTAGGGTCAGTGAGATACCGGACCACAATAGGGACCAAGTATCTTGAGAAAGCTGCTGGGAAGTTGGGCCGACTCTCATGTAAGAACATAGCAATGTTGGGGACCTGTTCCATGAGTTCAGCTCGCACTGTGGGCTCTGAGTGCATACATTCAAGTATTAGTATATGCACATACATAAACACAGACAGACACACACTCGCTAACAGTGGAAAAGGTCAAGTTCCACGCAAGCTTCCATAATTTGAGAAATGAAATTGCACTCAAAAACTGAAATTAATCATTAAAATGGAATGACTGATCATTCTGCTAGTATCATGTAGAGACATAAGAGAAGACTAAATAGACAAAAAGAAAAAAAAAAAAACACATCTACCTCCATCTTCTGACATTCTGGCAACTGTCTCCATGACACTTATAAAGTCATTTTCATTGTCACTGAACTCTCGAAGCACATCAAGCAGGCCACGTGCCACGATCTGCCTAGAAAGCAACAGGAGCCTCAGCTTAGTTGCCTGCCTGCCAATACCTACAAGTGCACACTGCATAACATAGCACTGCCAGAGCAGACAAGTACATTACACACATATACTTGGAAATGACAGGAGGTGAGCATGAAAACAGGTCCTGAATGAGTTTGTGTGAGGGCAGCAGAGCAGTGTTAAATATTTGCAAAGGCAATGCATTTAACTAGGCAAAATAGTGCCTACTTTCATCTTTCACTAGGCAGAAACTTAAAAGCACCACATCAGAAAACACCTACATAAAGCAGATTGTGTCCTCATGGGGAAACCGTTCATGACTTAAAACCCAGTGAACTGGCACCGTTTTAGCCAGCTTCGGTCCATGTTTTGAAATCATCTGCCCATGGCTCTACATCAAGATTTTATGGCATTCCTACACTATAGAGTTAGCCTAGGTATGTGCCTTGTAAATAAAACAGGAATACAGACAGCCTTACAAATGACTAGGAAAAAGGACATTGTTCGGGTGGCAGAATGCGCCATACCACTGTGCCAATCATAAACATCCATGATATTTTGAATTTTGTCCTGTTTTGCATGGGACAATAGCCTAACTATGACCTCCACTTACCTGTTGAAGACATTCTCGCTGAAGGCATACTTCTCTAGCCTCCCTAAAGGAGTTAGGTTGTCCTGCCCCGCATCTAGAAAGGCTGTGATGCGTATTCCATCGCACTCTGAACCGTAGTCATCAAATCCAACTGTGAATGGGGAAAAGTCAATTTTTGCTCATGCAATTGTGTCTTAATGCATGAGAACACAAATATCAAATTTCATTATATACAAAAAAAAAACACTTAAATGAGGATACTTATAGTGAGGGAACCATGGTAGTCGAAGTGATATATTAACCACACTGAGCCTTTACTTCCAATGTGAATAAAGCAGAGCTCCAACTAATTGTTCCATTTATTGTAACCATGAATACATGCTGGCTTTGCAGTTGGAGCTAGAGTGGCGTTTCATCACCCTGGCTAATGTAGACAACAGGGATAGGACAGTATGTATAACCGCTAATAATAGCATGGCGTGAACCCTGAAGGAATCATCTAACTAATAATGTTAAGGGGGAGAACTGTTGACAGCTTTAAATTTTACATGGGCAGAGAGAGTTGACCAGAAAGATCATGCTTCCACTGTATTAAAGCCGGGTATGCTTTAATACAATGTTGTTAACAATTTTGAACAACATATGGGAGACTTGGGATACTCACAGTCATCCAAATCATCATGGCCATCTTCAAAGTATAAAGACAGACCTGAAAGAATAAGACAATAAGAGGGAAACCATGGTGGCAAACATGTAATCAACATACCATCACTCCCCCTACAAAATAAAAGGAGCTCCAGGTTGGCTGGTTTACAGGCTCATGATTATTAAGAAAGGACAAAGTCTGCTTCAGTAAGATTCACAATCAAAATGCTGCGGTCTAGCCGATTAATCACTCTACAATAGAGAAACTTCATGCATTCGCACAATATGTAGGATTATGGACGTGTGAGAAGAAATTAGTAAATAACACTTGATGCTTCCCCTGAAACCCACATACAGATTTGACCCACATGGACTTAAAACATGAGTTTGGGATTGACAGGGGTGACACCGTTCCATACAGGAGTAAGAATGTTTACCATTGAACAAGCAAGGGAAGGTGTCCAAAATGTACAGCTCAATCTCTAAAACAGACAATGAATATAGCTTTATGGTTGGGCGTGTGCATTAAATAGGGCTGGTTAATTGCAATGTCCCACAAGGAAGTTGGCTAAGTAAGCGACCTATCCCTTTGTTATGGTTTGGAGCAGGATTTGGCCAGCTTATGGCTAAAAATGACGTTAGCAAGTAGGCTAACGTTAGCTAGGACAAGTCGCTAACCTTCGCTGTGACAACAATTCGATGTTGCACACAGTTGAGGGCAAGCTCTAGTGGCTAACTATGAAATAAAGCGGTAAACTAAAGGTTAATCGATAAGTACAACGTATTTATACTTTTGAATTTAGTCTTAAATTCAACTATTTCGTTACTCTTTAAAAGCTTTCGTTAGCTAGCTGGCTAGCCATGCTGGCTAACACAGCTTGTCCAGCCCTTTCGCTTGACTTGGTTCGCCATAGCAGTTCGCTTGAAAATGCCGCAAATGCAGGAAAGTGGGCACCGCGATCTAACTACTTCAGCACCGAAGCCCATGTGGTGTTTTACAAAAGACAATACTTTGACAAAGTGTCGAATAAAGCGTTATTAAGAAAGTGCCATTACCTGCCATCTTGATTATCGCCTCTCCTCTGCGGGCTACCGTGTGGGCTGTCACCACCACACAGCTGTCACTCAAACAGGACAGTAAACTACTTCCTGAAAGTACTTCCTGATGCGCCTTTTCATGCGTTGTTTATCTATTAAACAATAATCCCGACAAATAGTCATCAACCAGGGCATAAATATAGCTTAGGTAAGCAGAAGCACAGCCTCTGGGCTTTGTGTATCTCCAAACAAAAAGAGCCAAAGCTGTCACGTGATCACACAGCGTAGTTCAAGATGGAGACGATGCGATTTGGTAGCTAACTGTTAGCTAGCTAGATGTTTACAATAATCAAAATATGGCAAATAGTACCAGTTACCACACGTTTGAACCCTGATAAGATTTATTGTCTCACCGAAATGTGCATGCGGAGACCTTTGACCACGGTGAAGTGAAGTTGCTTGTAAACACAGACCACCTGAAGAATTTTGAAGAGGTAGCAGAAGGAGAAACTGTCAATGTTCATCACAAACTAATTTTGAGAGGAGATCGATATGGCGTTGAGAGAGTTAAAAGTTTGCCTCCTTGGGGTAAGTCAGGGTTGATTTTATCTGTCAGTAATGGTCACTGTAATTTGCTAGATGTTTGTCTCCAATCCCTACTGTACCTCTGACTGTACCTGTAGGATGAAATGACTGATCAAGTCACACTTGCATCAAGCTTTAATCCTTCTTGCTTCAAGCTTTTCCATACTGATTGAGTGGCCACACTCACTACGCCAAAATCTGTTGTTATTCTATATTAGGACGGTTATTTTCCACATATATATCTGGGCTGGATAGGCTCCTGCTAACAACAACAGCATCAGCCATCATTACCTACATTAGCGTTACAATACCCTCCTGGAGTAACCTATTCATGTCTACTCCCCTCCATCATCTACCAATAAGTTAAAAAAAAAACTGGTGAATCACGTAAGCTTGAATTCTTCAGGTTAACTGCACTGGTTCTGTTTAACTTTCACTAAGTTACAGGTCTTGGAAAAGAGGGGGAAGAAGAGAAAGCCGTAGAAGAAGCAATAGTGTCTAGGCCTATTGGCAGAGAATGTGTTTTTCAGTCAATGAGACCAAGTTTATTCTCACAATGGCATTCCAAGATTGAATAGTGCTGGTCATTTTGTCTGACCATGTTTAGTAAGCATTGTCTTTATTTTGTCTCTTCAGGATACTGGGGTTGGAAAGTCAAGTATTGTTTGGAGATTTGTAGAGGACAGCTTTGACCCAAATATCAACCCAACTATTGGGTAAGTCCCTGCTGTACTCCCTGCTTCACTCTATGCTCTCTCATTTCTTGTGCTGATGGTTGCTGTAGGACATCATCGTCTTTTGAATGCTTCTTTTGAATGCTTATGACATGTTGTGATGTCATGATTGTTTACCAATGGTTGCACATACTACAAGGTATCCTGAACCAATTGAAGACCAAAGTTAAGATGTGTATCTTTCTCAGAATCCCCTGATCTTGAAAATTTTGTCTGGGGTAGCAACTTGGAAGCATGAAAGTTTCAAGAAAGTTAGCCTATACTTGGTGAAATGATAATTCCATTTTTGCAGTGTGACCTATGCTATTAAGGTGTTTCTCTTCACCAGGGCATCCTTCATGACCAAGACCGTGCAATACCAAAACGAGCTGCACAAGTTCCTGATCTGGGACACGGCAGGACAGGAGCGGGTTAGTAACATCCATTGAGATGCAGTCCCTGGTTTGGGACTGTACCCAGCCGGGGTTAGCCCCAACCCCAACCCCTGTCCCTTACCCTAAAAGTGGAGGTGCCACCTCCCATAAACATGGAAGGTGCCCATTGACTCCAATGACTTACCCACTTTCTGCACTGCACCCCCCCCCATTCCTTGTAAACCTAAACTAGGTTTCTATGCATGCATTCACCCTGGTCTACTGCACAAGGAATAACTACATCATGTCCTGGGTATTGGTAAAAAAATAGGCCCTAGCATTACATTGCCTTGGAGTTTAACATGTTACCAATTTAACATTTTGAAGTACACTTTCCCAGGGGCATGGCCAGAATGGCCCAGCCATCACTACAGCTAATCTTGCTTTAATAGACTAGTGGTTATAAAACCTGATAATAAAGAGCAGGATTCATGTGTGCTTTTTACAGCCTAACCACAATAGTAAGCTTGTTTTGATTGGTAATTAGATTAGTTTGGCTTGGCTTATTCAAAAGTCTGCTTATTCCTATCACTTGGTTCTAAAGAAAGTGAGAAGGCAGCAGGGACAAACCACTGATCCTCACTGATCCAGTCTGGGGGAAAGAAAGGGGCTGTTCTGTGCAGTAATTCATTATTTCTGATAGGGGGCAATATTTACCTTTCTATAGGTAGAGTTCTGCCCCCACGTTTTTAGTGTCCTTGTTTCAGGAGGCCCATTTTCCACAGCTTAAATGGCATGGAATGATATGACTGGTTTGAATTCTCCAGATCAGTCAGTGCTGTCTGTTTAGTCTGGTGGATGGCATCAATATGTCTGTCATGATTTAGTCTCTGTTTCACTCTCTCTGTCATTGTGCTCTCTCTCCTTCTCTCTTGTCTTTCTCCCTCCCTCTACTTCCCTCTCTGTCACATCACACATACATTTTAATACACAAACAGACTTGCACTGCATGCGTCTTCAGAGGTGTGCCATTGCTATCCCTTTGTGTGTATTTTATGCTGCATACGCCTTTGAACCTTCAAGAGGAGTTGTTTGTCAGCAGTTATGACATGATAGGGGGCTCTTGGTGTGTAATCTACACTGACGTTTGTCTCTGAAATGAAATGCCTTGCAGCCCACACATGGTGAGGGACTGAAATGCACACTTACAGATGATACGTGATAAAGAAATATGATAAGGGTATGTGTCTAGGTATATTATGAGCATTTAAGCCTGTGCAAACAACACCGTGGCCCAGACAGCAGTGTAAGAAACCACTTTCTCTTTTGACCCAGCATGGTCTCGTAGCCCGTATCCTACATTTCTCTGCATTAGCTGTCTGCATTAGTTCCCTTTTTCTATATATGACCTTCCCTTTTTTCATGCGCAATCCCCTGCTGTCACAATGGTCTATTCTCTGCTGCTGTCCTCTCCAGAGGGGTGAGATAAAACGCTACATTGTCTTTGTCCTGTTCCCCCGGGGCTCGGCTGCACCACGGCCTTGAGGGGACATAAATGAAGCGCCGTTTAAGATAAGATGAGAGGATGAAACCCAAGCTGTCTCTGCCCACTGGAGCCTGCTACCGCTGTGTCTTATCTGAGAGTCACTCGGTGTCAAAGTGTCCTTCTCTTTTTTTTTTTCCTTTGCACCATCTCTTTCTCTTCTTGGTAACTATCACCCTGTTTTTCTGTAACTCTGTTTTCTCTACATTTTCACTCCCACAATTATTTTTCAATCTTATGTGGCCTCCCACTTTCCCAAGTGGTTCACATCTGTGAGTGAAAAAGTAGCAGCATTCTTTTGGTAGGCTGTGTGTGTTTTCATACTAAGCTGCTGTGGTATTTTGAAGCCTTTCATGGCTTGTTTTTAACCTCTGTGGAGTTTTGGCCTATCAAAACCTGTTGAGTTGAGAGAGGGGAACATGGAGCCAGCCAATGCACATGGAGGGGGAGACAGGGGCAGGAAGAGAGCTCTGTGATTTCCACAATCAACAATCCACATCTCTAGACCATATGGGGCCTTATGGGTACATCACAGCCCTGCTGTCAACACTCTATCCGGGCTTTCCCTGCTGACCAGTCCTCTTCACAGAAAACAAGCAAGGCAAACTCTGCATCCCCTCGCCTGGGAGGGTGCCTTTCATTGAGCACCAGACTCATGGTTTCAGTAATTAATCAGCACACGCTGGGCATCATTGGAGCTGTTTTCAGGGCTGCTGTGTGGCCAGATGTCTGGTCTGGCCTTGCTGTGAATGCTCCTTGGGTGAAGGCTGAGAGAGACCACACAGGACTGGCGGTGGTGCAGCTAGCTACAGCCCAGCGCTAGCCAGTGAGACAGACAGCATTCTCCTCAGTGCCTCTGCCAAATATCCTGAGTTGGATTCCCTTTGGTAGACTTTGGGCCAGTAACAACTATAATTATGTGGAATGTGTGCTTTCCTGAGGTAACTGTGTCACTCCAAGATGGATAGTTTATTCCATCTTATTGTAAAGGAAAATAGAATTGGCGGCAAAGGCAGGGTCATTCCAAGTGAACATCTTTTTGAGACTGGGATTGTTTATTTTAAGTTTAATTTCATTAGTTAATACATGTGCGATTATTAGTCTATTAATTACTCAAATAAGCATGTTAAAGCCCCAATCCAAAATTCATATACATTCTTGGAAAATCTACAAAATTCTTGAAGGGTATGACTTTCTGACGGAAAATAATCTCTTTGCAACTTTCCAGTATTTATATCAAGAGTTGATAGTAAGCATTTGTATCAGCAGTCAAATCTGTTTAATAGTGTAAAAAAGAAATATCATATATCGTTATAATGAAATAAAACAAAGTCAGTAGTGGGACAAAACTTCTACTGCAGGTGGCCTTCTATTCCACTTCTGGATTAGGACTTTGATGGTGTTAAATTGAATTGGCTATCTATTTTTCTCTGTCTTTTGTTAAGTTGGAGCTGTCCTTCAGCTGTCCTATCTGTTGACTAAATTCCCTGGATGTTAAGCCAACTCAGATGCTGTTGCTTTTGAAAAGTTTATCTTATGTTGTAGTTAGGCTTAGCTTCAACGTAACTTGGTCCACCCTATTCATTGTTAAAACAACATAAAATGGGTTTGAAACAGGCTGTTTGCTGAGGCCAGGTCTCACTAAGCATTGGAAAATATTTTACCAGAAAAATACTAAGACCTGGCAAACATCACCCCCACCCCCTCCAAACTATGGATTTGGAAATTTTGTACAGATTGTTTTGATTATGCAGGGCTTTGTGATGTATTGGGTTAAGACCAAATCTATAGTCCTCCATAAATATCAAAACGCTAACAGTTTTTGACACATTCTGCTCGTCTTTCTCCTCATGGCTACCACATGTGTGAGGTCTTGGTGGAAAGGCTTGCCATTCTTCCATTTAAAATAAAGCTACTTGGCATATGGGCTCAGAACGCGTGGCCTGTTGGTTTCTGAAAATGGTACTTGGTGTCTTTTTTGCTTACTTTTATGCTCTGTTTTAAGTTTGTGTTAAATTCAGTAGAGGGTTAGTGTTCCATTATTCAATCTAGCACACAGGGATGTAATCATCATATTCTGTGCTTGCCTACATGTTGGATTAGACATAATTTATCAAAAGTCTATACACTGTAAGTCTGTAGAAGGTGGAGATTTTATAACAGTACAGTTAAAGCTATTTTTAAAACCAAACCTTTTTTCATGCATGTCCAAGTACAAACATTTGGGAGGAAATTTAGGTAAATTCAAAGAGGAGTCAAGAATTGATATTAACATTGTCTTTGAATTAGATGTTTTAAATTCTTGGTCTATACTACATGCAGACCTGATGTCCCTTACCCCAGTATATCAGCGGAACTGGTTTTCAGCAGGAGGCTTCAGACAGGCAATCCTCCTCCCTGTCCACTCGACATCCTCCTTTCTTTGAAGAATGACTCATCATTGTTTCTCTCATCCTCAATCTCCTGCTGTCTTCCCATAGTTTCGTGCTCTGGCGCCGATGTACTACAGAGGTTCAGCTGCGGCCATCATTGTTTATGACATCACAAAAGAGGTAAAGTCTGGGTATCATATTATGGCTTCCTTTTTTTTCCCTCACCCCCTAAATGCAATTTATAGTTTCATTGTCCCTCCCTGTCTCTTTCCTTTATTTCCCGTTCATGTCGGTGAGTAATGATTTGCTTTTTGCTATTTACTCATGTATCGTTCAATATTACATGCTGCTTACCTGTATCATCAGGAGTCCTTCCAAACACTGAAGAATTGGGTGAAAGAGCTGCGCCAGCACGGTCCTCCCAACATAGTGGTAGCCATCGCTGGCAACAAGTGCGACCTGTCGGATGCCAGGTAAACCTCTGCTGGTCTCCATTAGAGATCATTTATGTAAAGAACAATGCTGTGTCAGCTTTGGGTTGTTGTTTCACTTGTAGAAGTAATCTCCCCAGTTACGATAAATCTTCTTTGTTACAATACCAACATGAAGATACAATGATGTCCTATTTAGCATGAGAAGTTTCAAAAGACTGAAGATGATCTATGTGCAGTGCATCTTGATGATTATTTTGTGGCTTGAGTGGCAGTAGCACTGCAGTGGGGATACCATGGTTATTCATAGTGGACTAAACAATCGCAGAATAATTTGAAAGGCTGTTACACTCTCTTTGTTGTTTTCCTCTTTCTATTCTTGCGAAGCAGTATTTAAAAATTCCTTTTGGTTAGCTGATATCATCCACATAATTGAAAAATCTCCCAGACTAGACCAAGAATTTAAAACATCTAATTCAAAGACAATGTTAATATCAATTGGAATACTTTTGGTACTGAGATCATACATGAAATGAGGAACCTTCCGTTTTGCAGTATAATAATTTTGACATATCTCTTGTATTCACAGGGAAGTCTCAGAGATGGATGCCAAGGACTATGCCGATTCTATACATGCCATCTTTGTAGAAACCAGTGCCAAGAATGCCATTAACATCAATGAGGTCTTTATAGAGATAAGTGAGTGTGTGTCTTGAGCATTTGGTGTCATTGGCTTGTGCATCCTCAGATCCCTATTGAGTTGTTTAATGCAGTGGTAAGTATTGACATGATATAACTTTTTGTTTCTCCCTTTGTGTACTGAACAATGTTGCCTGTAAGTAACGGATTCTAAATTTATTTAGAGCATTATAATTTTTTTTCTGTGTATCTATGTATATGTGTGTGTGTGTCCTCACAGGTCAGCGCATCCCTGTTCTAGATGCAGCAGGAGGAGCAGCAGGAAAGGGTTTCAAACTGGGACGGCAGCCCTCAGAATCCCGCAGGACGTGCTGCTGATGATACCAATGTCTGTCCCTACATGACTCGTGCCCAGACACTCGCTGACCCTTTATCCCCGGCCTGCTTCAGCTTATAGCTACCACAGACCCTCCAATAACACCGTACCCCTCCGTCATTGAGACCGGGGTGCAACAGTACCACTCCAAAGGCTATTGCACATACATTTTTTGCCACAAAAAAGGCAACACATCAGCAAAAGCGAATTGTCATTTATTGTCTGTTATTACTTGGGGGGGTGGGGGGAATATTTGGTTGGAAGTTTTATGGAGCATTTTGTCCAAATTTTGGACAGAAATTCTTGCATTAACACAAGTTTATTCGTACTGTGTTGGTTAAATAGCCTTGAGGAATCACTGAGTTCTACATCCACCCCCCACATTGCTGCTGTATATCAGAAAGCATAGACAGACCATGAGATTTACAGTCACAAATTCCTAGATTCCCTCCTAGAAGTCATTTGTACTTGCATTATCTTCTGCCCAAAGACAGGTTGAATATGGGTTAAAACTTTGCCAAATTATTTAGATAGTACTTAAGTTATTGCCTTTTGTTTTGTTTGTGCTCAAACAATTAAGTCTTTTCCAACTTCTTGTAGGACCCAGTTCTACAATTAATCAATGTAATTGCTAATTTATTAGGTTAAGTTTGAACTCTTTACATGATCCTGGTTTGTAGCCACCATCTCATCTCACTATATGCACTTTGGAAAGATATATTGATTGTGACTCGTCACACTCACAGTAAAAAAGAATGAATGCTCATGCACACAGGTAAATATTTTATTGTGTGGTAGATGTTTCCGTCAAGACCTTTTTCAAGACAGACCAAATGGGTCTTTTGAAACATAACACGACCACACAATAAAAGATGCAGAGGTGATATGTGTGTGTGTGGGAACCTTCTTCCTTTACATGGATTGTGAACTTGGGGATTTGGTTCCCTGCTCCATGAAGGAGTCCAGTAATGTGCATGTTGTTCCTCTCTATTGGTCTTGTAAGGATATTGTGATTGTCAACTTATCACTGAGAACAGTAGCATAGTTTTGCAAACTCTCATGTCTATGATGAGAAAAACTTCACCATCAGCATCTCTCAGTGATGGAGCTTCAGATAGGGTTGTATAATGCTGACACTGCTGGCTGTCTCCATTTTTACTATATGATAACAATTCCAACTGCTCATGTGTTCCACGTTTCCACTTGTAATATTTGAAGAATTGTGCATATCGCCAGAACTCCACATATGAAGTATCCCACAGTATCCAGAGTATACTGCCAGTTGGTTTACAGTATTAATTGTGCTTCATTTTTCTGTAATCTAATTTTAACTGTTTGTGTTCATTGGCGAGCCTGCTTTTCCTCAATCCCTTGCTGTTATTTTACAACAGTTTTACAGGGGAGGCTGATTTTGTAAGGTCTTGCCAAAGTCTTTAATTGTCTCATAAACATTTTTTCATCTTTTTTTTTTTTTTTTTTTTTTTTTTTTT
>OOFE01001792.1:5954-19352 GCA_900323365.1 Monocentris japonica | reverse complement strand
AATATAGTTTTACTACCTGGCCTGTGATGAAAAAGAATGATATCTGGAAACTAGACCTCCTTCAGGGGAAACTCAGATTTTACTCTGAGAGCTTAGATCTCCCTTTAGGAAAAGGTTATGTGCAGAATCAGACATGGCGCTGCATTGACATGCTGACCCCCTAATGAACCGGGTCTCCATTCTGCTCTGAATTACTGCTCCGGGGACCGGTTTCTGTCTTTTCTTCCTCTCACTCCAGCCACATTCCTCAACACTCTGCTCCAAGCAATTAGATCCAACTTCCATTTTGTCTAAAAAATGAGTGGATTACAATGCAGCATAGAAGGAGCTCTATCATCACCGTTCATATTTACGAAAATAGTTTTCCTCTGCAATCCATATGCCATAGTACAGTAGTTTTATTTAGGACCTTGTATTGGCCTAATTGATTTGGTAATTGACTTGTAAACCCTCACAGACTTGTTAATAATCTGTAATTTGACGATTGTTTATATCTCTTGAGCTCTTTTTGCTGCAATGTCTCTTTTCAAATTTCCCCCCAAAGAACCCTGACAGATGCGTGTTAATTAGACGAGGTTTCTGCCATCTTAAATATGGACTGTGTGCTTTTCTTTCTACACAGATTACAATTTTATTGCCTTTATGCTTTTTAAATGTAGGTTATTGATGAGTTATGTACTAAGCAAGGCTGCCTATTTTTTCAGGATTTTCGTTACAGAGTGCAATAGTTGTCATTTCGACGAATATAAAATGTGACCTAAACTATGGTGACTAAAATCCCAGAAATCAAATACAGTGTAATATGTTCAGACATTGACCTCATTTTGTAGTTACTTGATTTTATGACATTTTCAATCGTTCATAGCTGATGGCATGAGCGGTGTGATGGGGTAAAACAAATCCCTTGAAAGCCAGAGTAGCATTGCAGATCAAAACCTTATGTCTGTGAATATGATTTTGATCCACTCTGCTGTCTTTCATATAAGTCATCCCACACTACATCATAATGCTACGTCTGCCTAAAATTCACTATAGCTTCAGCAATGCATTACATCAAAAAGGGAATAACTCTGGTACTTGGAAAATTGCACTTTGACAAACTATTTGTATTGATTGGCCCACATTAGTAACTAACATTCAGTCTACAGTCTTGTAATGGTGTCAGAATTCTTCCTGTTATTTTAGATTGAGTGTTTGCTCAGTTGTTATTGCAATGCAGAACATGGTTCCAAATAATGTTTCACGTCAAATCCATTTTACTGCACCATGCACCATTAATCATTTTTTATTGTTGATGTAATATAACGATTTGAAGTGGCATATCACACAGTTACTTTAAAACGTCTGAAAGTTGATAATGATGACTGGTTTGTGACTAGATTATTTCCTTAAATTTGAAAGAGGAGGGATACATAGGCAGTGTGTGCCAATTTTGCTTTGATAATGTGGAAAAATACCAATAGTCTTGGGCTGGCCCTAGGAATGTGATAAATCTATGTTAATTGTATATATTTTCCACTGTAGACAGATACCATCAAGTTGCACACAAATGAATTACTAATCTGTCAAATAGCAGATTAAGTATATTCTGTAGTTCTAGTCAGTTGTAAGACCACAATAGACCATTGTACACCAGTTGCAGTAATTCCATCAGCACTGTAGTTGTCATATTTAGCTTTTTATTATGTTTCATATTGATTGTAAACAAAAATTGCTGAAAACACTTGTTGGCAGTGTATTTCTGAATGTGTTAAAAGGGAATTGTCAACCTGTTTACTAATAAAAAAAAATTACAAAAATATTTCTCCCTGTGTTATGTGAAACAAGGTCTTACGTGCAGTGCAGCCTGTGTATATGTGTCGCTCTTATGTTGGGCAGGTGGGGAATGTGTATTAACTTGCTCCTTGGAGATACAGTGGCAATGTTGTTAGTAATTGGTTGTGTTGCTCCACTGGCAGTCAGCCCCCTGGGTTATATATATATATATATATATATATATATATATATAACACTTGAGATAAGTGTTTGACTGGGAGGGGGCTTCTCACTGCACTTGGAATAGTGCTGAGAGGGCAGAACATTGGTTTGACAACCTCTCAACACCTTCGCACTCAGACAGCCCCAGTAAGGTTGTAATTATAGTCCAGTGATCCGGTCCAAGAACATTTTGCCTGTACATTTGATTTATTCCAATCAAGTAGTGAGCAATCCAAAATAATATGTTTGTAAATTATGACACCTTTACTAATTAAGGGCTTGGCTGTATCTCTTTTCCTTGAGGTATCAATATTAGAATAATTTAATACAAGTAGGAATTTATTAGTGTTGTGAATGACCACTGGTGTGTTTGCCTACTTTGCAAATAAAGCCATGGAGCTGTATTTCATCTAGAGGGAGAGTGTGGCAGAGTTTCAATTAATGTCTCATGTCATGCAAAATTGCTATAATGTCATGCTACTCTGTGCATGTTATTGCAGAACACATAACACAGCAATCGAGGATTAATGTTGCACCTCTGTGACCCATGGCTAAGGCAGTGGTTTTCAATTGTGCTATTGAGAGCCAAGAGGTTTTTCTCTCCATCCAAACAATACAGTGACTCATTTCAGTGATGAGCACAACTTCAACCATACAGGGGGAACTGGTGAAATCAGCTGTTCTACTGTTTGGTTGGAATGAAAACTTTCATACTCCTGATCTGGGACAACCACTGGTCTATGGTTTCCCTAGCTTGGTGGCCCTACCAGCCCTAGATGCACTCTGGCATCACCCCTTCACCCTCCCCGTGGCTATGCAGAGGCAGTGACGTCACCAGCCTCTCTCTCACTCCCTTCCTGCTGCATCACAACAGCCGTTAGTAGCCCGAGTAGCACCAGTGACGGGGGGCAAGTTATTCGTAGCTAATTATCTTTAGAAATCACTTTAGACGTTGCAATATTCAACAACATCATAACAAGGGGTAACCTACAGAGACTGGTTGCATTGCGATAACCCCACTCGAACTGTTGGGATATGGCCAGGCCAGAACAGGTTCTGCTCTTGGAGCCTCAGCACGAACTGAAATTCCGAGGTAAGAGGGGAGGGCCCGACTTTGTCATGAGGGGGGAGCTATTTCTTCCTGCAGGGTGGGGGGTACAAGCCAATGTTACGCTAACAAAGTCGAGGATAAGCTGCTGTACGTATGTTGACAATAGAAAAGGCAATGTATCAAAAGGACGACAGGTCAACTGCTAGCTTGGCAGCTAGTTAGTGAGCTAGTTAGCTTCCATTGGCTAAGCTAGCCAGGCCCTATCAGACGTTTCTGCTGCTGCAGCTGGCACAATTGCTGAGCAATGTGCAAACGAAAGACATGAAAGTATATTCCGCAGTAAAGCAGTCAATATAATAAATAAATCGCAATATAATTGCCTTCCAAATAGTTAACCTTTCAGTCCGCACTTGCTGCAACATTAGCAGGTTTAGCTAGCTAACATTAGCTAGCTCACTGATTGGCTGTCTCGCTCTGTCGGCCAGCCAGCTGTCATATAATAAATAACTTGACAGTTCCCAGGACGGAATAACTGGGGAACCATTGCTTCTTAGTTTGTTTTAAGGACATCATCATGACCATCATCGTTATTATTTTGGTTTAATAGCAGCTAAGAGATATGAGTGAAGGAGTTGGCCAATTTAAAACTGTAACATGTTCATCCATGAATAGCCTATGACATTATTTTTTTGTATTCACTGAACACGTTGCTTTAGGCCCATATTATATTACTCTATTCTCTCTCTATTGTATTTTGCAACAAATGACAGAGTTTCTACTGATTAATACTACTTAATTTAAATGACTGCAGCCAGGAGAAAGAAGATGAAGAATATTGTGTGACCTGCAATTCTTACTTGCGGCTTACAAATGTGTGCACTGGATGTATGCACACATTTGTAGCTTTAGTAGTACCATACATCCAGTGCACACATTTGTAGCTAAAGATTTAGCTTGCTCACTTGTCTTGTCATTTACTATGTCCTTCCGTAATTACAGCATGGCATATTTTAATTGCATTCAGCCCAACTTAGTACAGGCTTGTTCAGCATGGGCTACCTGTCTGTGTGCTCTAGAGGGTAATCAAGTGTCCAGAACTGTTGGAATAGGACCCACCATGAGCTTGTAAGTTGCCATGCTGTTGTATTAGTCAGCCTTATTGATTCATGGATGTTAACAGAAGAACAGAACAGAAGAAAGTCTGTGCCTTGCCCAGTATCTCAGCTGATACCTCGAATCACATGTGGCCATTCGGGTCTCAGGCATAATGAATAGGCATGCAGTGTGAGACTGCAGGGAATAGAGTAGGACTGTCAGTGGCAACTTGTTATTTCGCGGCTGAGACTAGCTTTGGACCAAAGACTATCAAAGGTGAGGGAATGGATTTTTCATCTTTCATTGTTTTTCTTCTTTGTCAAGGCTAATGCTAACTAATATTTCCAAAAACACACCCAACTCCCCACTCTTGATCTGCTATTTATAAAATCTCACCCTTCAAAGATTGTAGGCTCTTATATCAGCCCTTCAGAATACTTTTTAACTGTGTTTGTGGTTTCTGTGAGTTGGGCACTATCCCAAGGTACTTTCAGGAAGTTGTAGATCAGGTGTACAGTCGTCAGTGGCGTGAGTCCCTTTCATTGAAACTCCTTAGATGTTGAGCCAAGCTTGTGAGGGTCTGAATTTCCTCTCTGTCTTCGCTCAACAGGGAAGGGAAGTGTCAGTTCCTCTGGATGTATGCAGAGGTGAAACCTTATCTAGAATCTGGTGTATGTGCTAATTCTGAAATAGCTCTGTTCCGTGTTTTTACACACAGCTTGCTATTGTAATGGGCTAATGTGTTATTCTATCAGTAGACAAATTTAAATCTTCCAAGATTTGCATTTTTACCTTAGATTACATTGTCATTTTCTTGAGGGTAACCAATCTTAGTCTAATTTACTCTTGAGCTCACACTATGGAATGTTTAAGGTTAGTTTGGAATGCCAGTGGAACAGTTACTGTGCCGACCGTAAATAGCTATGTTGTTGCCCAATGTCAAGTAGCTTTCCTGCTCTAAAAGCCTTCTAGAGCCTCTTCTCAAATGGGTTTCACAAAGCCAACACTGAGTTTTGGGGTTTATAATTCTAGCATAAGGTGACCATTTTAAATGTCAACCAGAAACAGAAGTCTCGCTCAAGGACAAGTCTCACTCTGAAATCTGAGTTAGTCTTCACCTTGAGCGAGACTTCTGTTTCTGGTTAAACAAAGGTCTATCTCTATAGGGATCCTTTCCGTAATGTTGTCAGACACTTTGAATAACAATCTGAGCCTGTCAGTGGCAAAAACAAGCACTTTTAGTGGACGTACATTGATCGGGTCAGCTGCCCCAAAGGATTATGTTGCAGCCATTGTAGCCCGTTTCGCGGCTGCCGGCTGAGGCGATCTACTGGACCACTTCCAAAACTTTTTGTACCTATCAGTTATTTAGACCCCAAAATATGTAAAAATAGGGCCCAGGTTTAAAAATACCAGAATTATCCTTTAAGCATCCTAATGTCATGATGCATAGGGCATTATATGATGGTATTGTAATACTGATATTATTCTGATTCTCAGTAATGGACACATTCAACATTAAGTCAAAATTATTAAAAATCTCCACTGATTGAACTGATGCCAAATGAAGAATGTATGTGGCAAAAATAATTATCAATAGTTTGAATTTGTTACTTTGACGGGACATTTTCAGTTATCATTTCACCATATCATTTCACCTCCATTCCTGCAGATTGCCTAGGTTCAGTTGTATATAGTACGTTTTCTTTGTAAAAATCTGTACTCAGTGTTTAGCAGTTTTGCCAAAAACATGTCACGATGCTCAAAATGTAAGATGGATGACGTGACCTATATTGTGACATAAATTGTCTGATTGTCTTATTGTGTGAAAATATTAATGTTACAACATATTACAGTGCAATATTCAAAACTTGCACACACCTAGGTCTAGTTGGCAGAAACTGCCAATGGTTGAACTACTGAAAAAAGAAACCTCCCACTCAGTATTAGGACATGATGTTGTAAATCTTGCCTATTTCTTTTGATTTTATTCAAAAAGCCCTGCCTGCCCAAGGTTGATTTTTTTTATCTTCTTAACTGTTGTCATTGCTTTTTCTCAAACTGGTGCTTCTTCTGCAGCAGCTTATGATGGATTTGCATTTTGATGTCTTTTGATCAGTTGACTAAGAGACATTCATTTGCTTTGAATATGTTGCTTTCTCACTGCACAGTTTACAAGAGCTACACAGCTCGCACATGCTACAGACTCAGTTTGTATGACAGGGGCAGTTTCATTCTCCAGCAGTCAGTATATCCTCATTCTTGCTAACCATCTGACTTTAACATAACTTGATTGATATAAGGTATTTTGTAATTAATGTACTCTGACATTGGAGCCCTGAGTAGCATCTTAAGATAACCAAAATTAAAATAGACTCAGTTCACTTTTGATTGATACAACTGTGATTTGTTTTCATTAAGTTTCTGTTATCCAATTTATTTTTGTTTTTCGTTCTCATATGTACAAATCTTTTTTCTCTTTCCTCCTGTTTTTTCAGTGTTACATCGCTGTGTTTTATTACTTCTGTGTATTATGTATAGCATTATGCAATTACATAAACTAAACTATCATGTGACAAACTGATGAAAGGCCAAAATCTGATATGTTGTAATATTTTTCATAACTTGCCTTTTTTGTTTTACCTAAGCTGTAACTAAGTTTGTATAGTCCTATATCTGCTGAGAGTGTTTCATGACCATAGGGGCACATGATGCCCATTGTGATCCTATTGTATAATTTTGAAAAAGTATATTTTGTCAGTTAGAGAATTGTACTAACCTGACCACCTTGTCTCCCTTCTCCACAGGTCCCTTCTCAGATGTGGTCACCACAACTCTTAAGCTCTCCAACCCTACAGACAGGAATGTGTGTTTCAAGGTGAAGACGACAGCGCCGCGCCGGTACTGTGTTCGGCCAAACAGCGGCATCATTGATGCAGGCACCTCAATCAACGTCTCAGGTAATAAATGAAAGAGCGGCAGAGGAGAGAGGCCATGTTAAAGTAGCCTGTGGTCGGTGTTGCACAAACTTGTGAGACCATCTGGATCTTTCTGGCTGTCTTTTTGTTTTTTTTATTTTAATTAAAAAAAAGAGGCTTAGGCATATATGTGAGAACAGCATATTGTAAGGAAGTTAAGCCTGATCATAAAGTTCCCCCCCCGCAATGCAACCCATTCTCACCCCAGAATTCAGAAGGGTTTCCCTCTCTTTTTACATAAACACACACACACTACATTTCTCCCGCACACACTACTGACTTCCCACTCCTCCTCCCCAGCTCCCCAGTATTCCCCCCTCTTGTCTCCCAGTCCTTCTCCCTGGTAGGCCTCATCCCCAGCCATGCTCTTTGAAGGAGACAGGTATGGGCTAGTGTTTCCAGGCTACACCACCTTTGCCATTTACAGCCACAGACTCATTTTACAACCTACCGGATCTGGTGTCACTGCCTGTGCGCTGTGTGACTGAGAACATCGGTCAGTAAGAGGCGACGAATCAGCACAGTACAATCTGTTACCCACTATCATTTGTCACCCTCATTAGGCTGAGAAAGGTCACGGGTTTGAGTACCGAAGAATAGTAGCCTATGTGTTGAGAATGTAGTGACTATAGACAAAGGGCTATAGACAAAGGGAGCTTTAACCTCTGCATGTCCAATCTGTCTACAGGGAGAGATCCAGCTCTCTAATTGTCATCAGAGCAGCACACTTAATAGGATGACAAGGGGTCATAGGTTCCAGTCCCGCAGGGGTTGTGTGCATCGAAATTGCACACCCTCTTAAGTTACTTAAGTTACCATGCTTATGCTAAGTAGCCTAGGTCCTAGAGCACTGTAACAGCTGTAACCTCTTGCAGTCCAGTTTGTCTATGGTCAGGTCTCTGGCTTGTAATTGTAAACAGAGCACATAAAAGCTAAGTAGATCTTTACTTACGTTGGAGTGCCACAGGATACCTACAAACCACTGACGTGTCATTTGCTGGCTTAGCTGAGGATACACACAGTGCTTTTGAAGCTAAACCCAGCCGAAACTTTATATGTTAAATGTAGCTCTCACCACAGGAATGTTTCTGAGCTTGATTGGTCTTATGCAGCGTCCAGTGGAAAAAATGTGGTGTGAATGTCTCAAAATCCTTCTGTCAACAAGTATTGATCTTCTTTTGGGAGTATGTCCCAAAGTATGTACTTTATTGTCTCAAGTGGGTCTGTTAAGCTCTCGGGACATGTCAACATTTTTAGGGAAGCAGAAAGCAAAATAACATTCCTTTGTTGCAATTATCTTCATTAGCCTGGCAGTCCAGTAGCTATACTTTCCATTGCCAATGTGCCTTATGACAGGAAACAGATTCTCAACAACGATGTCAATATTCACAAAATATCAGAATAGCAAGGCAAGAAACTAACTTTTCTGTTCACATGCCGCAGTGGCTGGTTTGTCCTAATATTCACCAGTAACTCTCACTATTTTACTTGTGAACTAGTTCCTTAGAACAGAATAGGACCTCTAAACGATGGTTGATTCCTGCCAAAGTGTGGAGTAAGTGCTGGTGACTGATCGTAATTTCCCACCCAGCAATAGGAATAGGTCTATGGTCAGTTTTTTCCTACTGAATTATAGTGAGTAAGATGGACCCAGGAGAACACAATCAGGAGTCTGAGATCAGCTTTGCTACTCTGAGAAGCCTAAATATAAAGAAATTTTATGAGTATAGCTTGGTGGTCCTGGTGAGTTTTCCCTCCAGGCCTATGTCTCAAAAAACTGATTTCAGTTTCTTTCCCACTCCCAAGCTATATTGTTTCAGTTGGTTTGCTGATCTTTGACCACGTTTTCCTTATGAATAATAATGGACAAAGTGGACAGGGAGGGCACAACGATAAGCCCTCCTCTAAAAAGACTTGTGAATAGCTTACTGTTATAGAGAATCTTACCTTGGCCTAGAGGTCTATTAGTAGAGTTATTGTCTCTCTGCTTGGTCATTGTGAATGGAATGGAATCATTGGTGGACCACTATAAACACTTGAAGGTAGATATTTAATTAATGCTGATGTGAACATCTATTCTCACAGGACGCAATTAATTAGTGACAGGAAAGGAAACTCTCTGACTTCCCTCCCTTGCCCTTCTAATAGCTCTACTCTACAGCAAACAGGTAGGGTAACATGCAGATTACCATCCTGCTTGACCATGTTGACTGTATGAGTTTTATGAATGATTGCCTAGTGTGAAGTAAGAATACTAAACCATGCATTAGCAGAAGAAGATTTTTGTCAAGGCCTGTTTAAAATCTGTTGATCAAAGACGATTTAGCTCTCTTTTTTTCCCCCTACACTGGCTGTGTTTTTTTTCCATCTGACTAAGGTTTGGGTTTTGGACCCTTTCATGTTATTCAGTGTTCCTCAAAGAACTTACATGCTTTCCTGCCTCCATTCTCCAGTATTGTCCCCTTGGACCCAAGGTGGATGGCCGTGCAAATTGGGCCTGACTGAAACAGGACGTTCTCAATCTGTTCCTGCCGTCTGGTTCTGGTTTGCGATATTGAACTGCCCTGATTGCTGTAATGGTGCACTACAACTCTGAGGTTTTCCACTCTGGGGAGAATTGGCATGTGCCATATATGAGAACCGTCCTGGTAGCCACATCTGAGAACACCAACACTGGCTTTGAAATTAAGAGGTCATTTGTTTCTAATGAAAGCCCAAGAATCACGCATGCATTGCACACAGAGTTGGCATTGATGTCAAAATTTGCCTTTGAATTCCAGCCTCGCTCCTTTTTAAAATCAGTAATGAAGAGAGAAAAAGATCACCCATCAATAGCCATTTCCATCCCCTCTGGACTGCCAGGCCCCTTAACGTAGACGCTGACATAAGAAAGTGATCATTGTAAATCATAGTTACAGCTTTAAAATACCTTTTCAGTCATTGGAATGACATCAAATAACACACCACTGACTGAGAGGACTGATGTGGTTAAAGTAGTATTCTAACCTCACACCTGCTTTTTGTTAGGGCAATATGTAATGTTAAGATGAAAAACAACAGGGTTGGAAGCTGTTAGAAAGATTACCCCCTGGGGTATTTGTAGATCCATCCATGTTTCGCTGTCATGGTAACATGAACATGGAAATAAATCACCACCATATTTCCGAGCAGCAGGGGGGAGCACAGAGCCTTGAAGCTGTGGAGGCCCTAGTTTACTGTTTGACAAATATATGGGTATGTGATACTCACTAATTCCTCTTTAATCCGTGGAGTTGAACTGGAACACTGAGTTAAGAGAGGGAAAGTTGCTGACAAAGAGAAATAAGGGCCTAATCGTTGGCATTCCATAAGTGTTCGCATTTTTGAAGGCAGAGTTATATTGCTCCTCTTCTCCCACAAATCAAATAGTGTTCCTGCCTGTCTACTGTGATTTGGATGATGCTCACAAGATATCACTCTTGACACATTCTCCTGAGATTCTTGATAATAATTCCAGAAAGGGTTGAGGATGAGAAGTGAGGACGAGATTGAATTCAGGAGAATAAAGATGAGAGCACCATAACACAAAATCACTATAATATTCCTATAGTGACTTGTGTCTGCGGTACTCAATAGTGAGTTTATAGTGACTTCATCATACATGGTATTTTTTAATCTATCTCATATGGTATCACTATAATATTCTTATAGAGACTTATAATTTTGCTGTAATATTTGTATGACATTCTCTTATTGTTTTAGAATTACTATACTTCTTTTTCATAAGGGAATGATAAAAAAAAAACACAGGATGAAAAAAGGCTGAAATTATCCCCTTAGATGTGAAGGATGAATATTTCCATTCCTGCACTGACAATGTCTTTTTGTATTTCAGTTATGTTGCAGCCTTTTGACTATGATCCCAATGAGAAGAGCAAACACAAGTTCATGGTCCAGTCCCTGCTGGCACCACCTGACATGACCGACATGGAGGGAGTGGTGAGTGCACCCCATTGTCATAAAAATATCTTCCACCACCAAAATGTTTCAGCTAAGCCAGTGTTTGCAGACATATACTTGACTTATTTGTATCGCAAAAATACCACAAAATATTCTCACACAAATGCATTCAGATGAACCCTGCTCTTATTAACATAGAAAACCCACCCTGAATTTAACTGTGAGGGAGAGGCAGCTGATTGGCAACTCACAGCCTGGATAAGGGCCTTTGTCATGGTGATGACACACAGCAATAACAACCACAATGAGTATGGTTTAGTCATAACAGTGTGTGTGGTCTCATTCTCATTCTTGCTATCATTGGCTAATGTACAGTCGTAAATTATCAACAACATGCTGACAAGTGTCCTGAGAATTTGGTGTGATATTGTGACACACACACACTCACACACCCTAAGGAATGGTTAGAAAGGAAACACTGTGCAGAGACAGAGCCTTAAACCCACAGGGCTATTGTGCAAGCCAGTGATTGTGACAGAGGTTAGAGAAACACTTGAAAGCAGATTGAGAGGTGGGGTTGTAGGAAGAGTACAGTGGAGAGAACTTTTCCTGCTGATGGTAAATCTCAGAGCTGATCTCCCTGGTAATTGATCCACCTTGACAAACATGTTGAAAATGCAAGTTGAACACAGTCTTATTTACAGCAACAGCCTGTAGGAGTAGTTGCAAAGGGAGAGAGGGAGAGTTACTCATACACTATCATGCCTGGCAGCTGCAGAGTGCCACCACAATATTGTACTGATTGTCACTTAACAGTTCCACAGGAGTAGTTTTACGGGCCTAGTTGTTGAGGGAAAGCGTTACTCAATCATTTCCCTGCCCAGATTTTCCCAGCTGGTGCGAGATTCAAACGGACAACCTTGTGATCACAAGCCTGCTTCTCTAACCTTCATGGTGCTGCTGCCCCTTTTGAATCACTGGAGCCTGGTTTAACACCTCCTTAGATAAGATAAATCAAGCAATCTTCATGCTTTTACCCCTTTAATGATATTTTGAACATGATTAGTTCTATTCCAAAACACTACATACTGCATCAGTTCTGGAAATAATCATTATCTGAAATTAATCTCTCAATATCTATACATTATTGAGAACCTAGTATTAAAAAGTATTGTTTTGTCAACCAAGGACTTAAGTCAACCAAGGACTACTAAGTCCTAATTCTGTGCTATTAGTCATTTTGTAGGAGTAGGAGAATCTTAATTTTAGAATGAAACTCTTCAGATGTATTCAACTAGTATTTTGTCCAGGTGAGCAGTAGATTTCTGCCTGCTCTCTAGAGATTCTCTGCATTGCAGTGAACTGGACAGGTTGCGGCTGTTATCCCTTGTCTTCCTGGTTTTCCTGCTCACTGGTCTGAGAATGAGACCAGTGACAGCAGGGGGGTTGTCTGAGCTCTCTGTCCTCAAATCAAATCACATTTATTTGTATAGCCCTTAATCACTGTTACAGTCTCAAAGGGCTTCACAGTGCCCAGCATGTCAAAACAATAAATGGTTAGTGTACGACATCCCCCAGCCTTGGACCCTCACAGAGGACAAGGAAGAACTCCCAAAAAACCTTTTAGGGAAAAATGGAAGAAACCTTGGTCGGTTGTACAATAGATGTCAAATTTGGGCAAACAGCATATACACACTGTATAAAAGTTTATTTGGGTGGGAAATCCAGATCTGATGCAGGCTTCACAGCAAACAGCAGCTAGGTCAGCGTCAGCTGTCCCCTAGGACTAGGGGACCACGCAGGCGCCAACACTGCCCAGCTGCAGCCTGGGAGTACTTCCCAGCATCCACGGCAAATGCCCGCTCAGTGAGCATCATCCTAGGAGTGGGGGACCACGCAGACGCCAACTCTGCCGAGCTGCAGCCTGTGTCGATGTCTTTATTTCTTAATATACTGTATTGGTTTATTTGAAAGGGACAAGAGCAGATTACATTGATGCCATATCAATTGCAGGATCTAATGCTGTAGTTTTTATCAACACCAGTCATTTAATGGGCATAGATTAACATCTAGATAGATAACTTAATTAATCCCTGGGGGAAATTGGGGTATAAAAACAACAATAACATTTCATTACAATATTAAATATGTTAAACAAATATTTCCAGTTCTAGCCAACATTATTGGCATCCTTGCATTTTATGCAGATAATGTACAATATCTTCTGAAATAATTTGAGATTGAAACAGCTTTTGGTCTTCACCCATTCATCTATCAATTTACAACAGCACATGGTCAAACGATAAGAATAAAAAAAAATGAATTATTAGTATGAATTATAGAGAAAAGGGTGTGAAG
>OOFE01001790.1:17600-31948 GCA_900323365.1 Monocentris japonica | reverse complement strand
TTATTCTAACACAGTTGGTAATAGTCATTCCATGACGCGTAGCCAACCAACCTAGTTAAGGTAAGTTTTCAGCCTGGGTGGGATTTTGATGTGAGCAAGTGAACAAACTTGGCACAAACACACTGTGTGATGGTGGATGCCCAGGGAGGAGATGAAGCCGGGCATTTTAAAATGACATGACGCAGACCGGTGCTCTAAATCCATTCTGACGTCACTTCCGGTTTATTCCATCTCTTCCTGTTCAGCTAGTGTGAAAGTGTATCCAACTTCTAATATATCACTCCCTCAACGCACACACACACAGACACACACAGACACACACACCCCAGAGGAGTGTATTTATAGCTGAGCATGAGGCGTTGAAAGGGGAGTTTTTCTTGTGGCCTGTTGGGGACCCAGAGCGGGGGAGATGGAGAGCAGAACAGTGTGTATTAATAGCCTGTCTGTCCACCAGGGCCCTAATATATAACGGTGTCTATCTCCCTGTGTCTCTGGCTCTCCTTCCAACTAACCTGAGTTTTACTGTATGTATATTCAAGATGTGTTTCACTACTTAGCACTGCTGTTGTGCTGATGAATGCCCCCTCTGATAACCTGACGCCCCCTTCAAATTTCTGAGCTCTTCTGAAAACAGTTAATCTCAAAAAGTGACGTATGGTTAACTCCACCCTGTACAGTCTAACCATAATGCTACCATAGTTCACCTGTGAAGCATGTGGATTGGGGTGAGAGTTGCACAGCAGTGCCAATGCCAAATTTAATTGGCATTTGAAAGCCCAGCATTAATAATTTCTCTCAGGATAGGAATATTTCTTGACACTTTTTAAAAATATATACATAGTTCAGCTAACCGAGTATTTTTTGAATAGATTTAAAGAAGAAGAAATTCTCACACACCAACAGTGCTAATGCTGCACTCTGACTGGCAGACAGTACCAGCACCCCATCTCAAATGATGTAAACCTGCTGAGTGGAGGCATTTCACGGGGCAGGCCAACTAAATTGCTGCAAACTTGGCTGACTGGAGGAACTTGAACAGTTATTTGGGGAGGAGTGCCAATCAAAGCCACCTTGAGTTGGAATGTGCCAACTAGAGACAATCTGAAACCAGAATTTGTTTCAATGTAATAACTGCAAATTTAACTACTCAATTTGATTCAAATATTGACTGATCAAATATCTTCTTGAATGCATAAAGCCTCACTCTTGCCTCTGTTTGTGCTTATATCAAACTAAACTCACTGTTTGAGGATATTTAGCTATTTAACCCGTAAAATGACATATTGTAACACATAACACAGACACGTTTTACTGTGACAAGACCACTGGACTTGTAGTGTTTCTTGTTCTAATATTCAAGCCAGTTTAGGTTTATGTCATTCTGATGTCCTTCGTTTATTTTAAGGCAGTGTTGTTATCATCATGAGGCCTGGGGGACTTTTACACCCCATTGAAGCATCCCGGCCTTAAAGGTCCGATCTGTCTCGACCTGTTGCTTTTCCTGTCACTGTATTTCTATTTCAGCAATGTCGTATCTTTCCCCAGGCTTTCGCAACCTTGAGTTGAGGACATGAGATCCCCTACTATTAAAAAAGAAAAAAAAAATCCTTATCAAGTTAAAATGACTGTTGAAATGAATAACTGCTTCCAACAGCTTTCGGGACGCACCGCAAGAAATAAAGCATCCACCCTTCACATTAGGACAAGATGAATGCAGAATTGTCACGTGTTTCAAATGTCAGGGGTCACAGAGACAATCTCACCTCGATACAGGGTCACCTGCCAAAAAACTGCGGGGATCCCTTGTCTTCCCCCTCACCACCACAGCGATTATGTCATGCACCTTCTACCCTGGTAGAGCTACTTATAGATACCTAATGAAGAAAACTTGTACCACCATTGCCCACTGCGTATAAACAATATGGAGAGATAATGTTCATTTGCTCATGTGCCTATAAGGTACACGCAATATTTGAAAAACACAGATGATTACATCCTCAGAAATGTTACTATTTCATAAGTAAAGGGCTGAAGGTAGCCAATAAGTCCATCAGAGTGAACTTTATTTTCTGGCCAGTAACCATTTTGTCAGAGTAGGTGGATATTTCCAATGTTGGATATCTCATTTGGGCATTAAACACTTTACATAGAACTACATCGATTTTAAACAGCATTGGCTACCCTGGTTTACCCTCAAACAATCGCTTGGCTTGACCTTGATGAATCTACTGAACACAGGTTTCTGCTCCAAAAGATTGACTACAAAATGTTTACTGAATGCCACTACAGAAAAACACAGAGCAAACCATCTTTCCCTTTATGCTTCTCCTTTCCTGTCGTCTTCTTTCTCCCTCTCCCCTCACCCCTGTATGATGGAAACGTGATGCTGGTGGGCTGGGGGAGGGCATCCCAAGAGCACAGGTTGAGAGGTGACTGATCGGGACAGGGAAGGCTGAGTGCTAAGCCTGACTACAGTTTATCCTTATAGACAGGGAAACCCTGACACAAACATACACACATGTATACTACAAATAGAGGGGACTTAATTTAAGAATCAAAATGTTACTCCTATGGTCTAGGGGAGCCCAATCAACAAACAACTAAACATGAACAACTGTCTAAAAAGCCAGAAACCAGACTCAAACTGAGACTCAAGACATTTGATAAAGCTGCTCCGTAAAGAAGGACTGGTACACTGGATTTGTAGAATAATATATTTGTTTCAATTGTTAGACCTGAATGAGCTTTATCTTATAGCAGTGTTGCCAGTTGTAAACCAAAAATGTACCCTCATCCCAAGAATATTCCCCTGGATGCTCTCACGGTCACATTTACCATCTCATCCAAAACCATTCATGAAGCAGCTCCAGCCAAGTCAAGTTCTCTGGTTTCTGGCTTTGGGAGAGTTGTTGCTGATCTGACTGTGCAAGAGCATTGGAAGAACATTAACAATTTTTTTTTTTATTGTGGTATTCTCCTTTAATATGCAATGCCTTTAATTTTACAAAGTGTTACTCATTTGAGCGTAATGTAGCTATAAACTCACCAACCTCCAGTCATCAATCTCTGATTCAAGACACTTAAAGCTACAGGTAAAGGTGAAGTAAAAGTATAGACAAAGGTAAGGTTAACAAACAAGTTATCAGTTCAAACAAACATGTAGACACACAATATTCAGGGGGAAAAATGCAATTTGGATCAAGTAACTGATTGTCCAATGTGTTTGATGCAGATTTCATCACCTTTTTTTGCTCGGTTTCTCCTCAGGATCATTACATTTTCATCACATCACAATTTTCATCTGAATGCTGAACTCACAAACACTCTCCTCTGTTATCATCCCTCTCAGTTCAGAACTGTCTCCCCTTTGACCTTACTGACCTTTGAGATGGGCAGGACCAGGAATGCCCCTCCTCCACTGGATTCAACAATAACCGCCAGGAACTTTGGGTTGACGGCGCAGAATGAGCTGTCCCACGTCACTCTGGAAACGCGGATGTCATCATAGCCCTGCTCTGCCTTGACCGCCTGGCCGAAGACGTGGCGAAATTTACTCTGCCGCACGATGCTGCGACTCATGGCTACAGCGATAAGAGAAGGGTAAAAGGAGGAAAAGAGGCAGAGACAAGAGATGGAAGAAGATGGATGAAGGGTAAGAAGGTAGAGAAATATTGGAATAGAGAGAGGGGAAAGAAATATGAAGGAAAAGACAAGCAAAGAATAAGAGGAGATGAAGAGGATTAGGAAAAGAGTATGGAGGAGAAAAGTGGAGGCATTGGTGTTCTCAGTGTGGGGAGAAGCCAGACGAGAAGCACATGGAATCAAACATTTGAAAAGTTGAATTCCAAAATGCAATATATACATCATTTTGGACCCCAAGTACCATAACTTGATTTCATTTTGAGTTATTAATCATTTAGTCATAGTAGGTGTCACTTTTTTCAAATGGGGGTATGTCATTTTGAAACAAACTTTTTCAGCACAAAAAGTGGAGCTGATCTCCTCCCACTGTATTGAGGAAGAAAAGTATACCAGATCAATAAAATGAATATTGTCTGAGACTGCAGATCTACTATTACTATACTATTCATAGAGTATCACACACCGCCTCCTATCATGCATACCCTCCTCTTATCTGCACTTTTCCTGCTTTATATGATAACACATCGTTCTCTACCTTATTTATATAGTTGCTTCTGTTTAACAGTGAATCTTTTCTGTTTTTGAGAGTGGGAAGTCCACACAGTGCACTTTTATTTGGACAATTTGAAAGCTGGGAGGAAGACAAAGCAGGGGAGAGAGTTCTGGCGGGATTCGATCCTATGTCAGCAGGGATTGAATTTCTTCTCCTTTGTCTCCTGTATGACTCTGATAATTAGCACTTTTACTATACACTGCTGTTAAACAGCAGTTATTCTGACTTTGTTCCATTATAAATCCTTCAATACATTTGCAATATGGCTCTAACTTTCTGCAATTATTGTGTAGAGTTTGTAAGTAGCTCTCTATTGCGTTTTTACATTAGTTGTTGATTCTGACATCTTCCTGTCCTGTTGCTGCCCCAGGCAGCAGGCCAGAGGGACTGTAAGCCCTGAAAACACAGGAGACATTCTATAATAGTGACAGCCATCACCATCGATATTAATAGTTGATTGTCCCACCAAACACTACATGACAGCCAAACATCGAAGCCAGACAGTAAGAGAGAGAATGGAATAAAGGCAGGATCAGTACCTTATATACACATACAGGTTGCCAATCTGAAGCCTATGAATGTGAAGGGTAGGCTAATGATACACAGCAGCTACATTCAGTATCATTCTATTATTCCAATATCACACCCAAGTGATACAAGACTATGTATAGTGAGGGGAACGTGTAGTTTAAAACATATCTGGTATGACTTCATGACTTATATAAGGCTAATACTAAAAACCCAAATCTGGAAGTAGGCCTGCATCAGTCCCTGAAGACATCCAATAAATGCAGCAAAATTCTTCCTCTGGCATAGAGAGTGTCTGGCTCTTACAAAGTAAAAGACACCATACGGAGAATAACAAGTTCCTAACCTGCCTGCCAGTCGGGGTCAGGGTTCAGTTTGTTTGTAAGTCAATGGAAATTAAGAGGAAATTCAAAAACGGGAAAACTTCAAAATATCACCTGTAGTGAAACAGTGTTTTAACTTTAATTTCTTTTGGCACTGACAGAAGTGAAAGTGAAATGGCCCAAACCCTGCCTGACTGTACAACAAAGGTGTACAGTCTTCTAAGATGATTTTTGCCAGTCACCCTAGAGGTGCATTATGAGTTTGACCCACCAAAAACACTGCAGTCTACATGACTCACCCACTGCTGGAGAGAGGACAGATGTGGCCACTTCTTTCATGGAAGCTCTCTGTTATCAAGGGACTACGTTTCAATGACCACCAAGCAGGCACATTCCATTTTCAATAACTACTGTTTCATTTCATCAATTACTACCAAAAATAATTTCCTAGAGAGTATCCTGCAACCAGAGCTTCCATATGGTGAGGGAAAATTCACTTTATGAACAAATTGGTAATGCATCGGTAACAGGAACAGTGAGGTAATGTATTTATCCTATATAGGTATCCTATATATAGATAGGCTGTAAACATTGAATTGAATATGAACTTGTGTAGTCTGCTTCTGGTTGAGGTTTTAATTGTCTGTTGCTGTTTAATCCAACTTCAAGTTCATGACAGATCCCTCCTCTCTGCATGGCATGGCATGGAGAGTCAAGACAGAGCAAAAGAATGACACTGCCACTTTCCTAATATAGACATGCCAAACTGCCCTGTCCCACCCCGGCCAGCCCCTCCTTCCACCCTCTAGGCAGCATATTCCTGCGATCCTAAATAGTCCTAACACAGAATGCTTCGCCCTTTAATGAAATAAAATAATCACGAATTTACAAAGCCTCTACGTACAGCCTACACGAGCACCCACACGCATACACCTAGGAACATACAGATTCTCAGTGGGAAGAGTGCTCTGGAGGGAGGGGGGGCTGGTCTCACCAATGTATAACGCACTCCTTAAAGTAGCCCCCAGCTGCCACGACTCGAGACCTAAGCTGTCCAAGGGAAAAGTGCACAGTCACATTGTAAGGCTCCGTCTTTATGATTTCCAGGGAGACGCACTTTTCCAGCAGTGCAGTAAAGAAGCTGACGCACCTTTACCCACTGCACCACACACAATGATAAGAATGATAATCCACTGACAACTCACCTCAGGTTTTGGAGAATATTGCACCTCCGGATTCTCCTGCCTGCCCCCGTCCCCGGATAGTCTCACGGTCCCTGTTAATACTTCCCGTTAATTCCTATTTTAATCGACTCCCTACGATCCGGTTTTCTGGAGTCGGTGCGGACTTGCTGAACAGGCGCACTGAACAACTACGTGACGCTCCTGAGCAGAGAAAGAGACAGGAGAGTACCGGGAAGAGTAGGGAGGGGGAGGGTGTGTGTGTGGGGGGTGTCAAACTAAGGGGTGTCGTCTATTTTGGAACGGATTCTGTCAGTCCAGGGCAATCTGTCGCGCGCCAGTGACAGGGCCCCGCGTGCCCGCGGGGTCAGTGGTTACGAGCCATTGTACCTTTCACTACAGTACATGATGTGCAAGAGGGCGTGTGATTGAGCTGATACCGATAGTTACAGCCCTCGATTCAGACTTGAAGCAGGTGTAAACTACTAAACCGTAAATCACCACCAATGCTGCGTTCACGTGCTCCTCGTTAGCTCCTACTTCCGAGACTAGAAGTTGCAAATAACCTTGTCGCATTTTGCAGTGTTTTTGGTTGTAAATAAAACAAAATCGAACCTGTAACAAAAACGTTTTTGATGGCTGTTGATTTATTTTATGAATCACCACATTGCTACTTAATAAGCCATGTAATAGATGTTATGTTATTTCCATAAAATGCCGGAAAACGTGAAGAAATACATCAGCTGTTGACACGGCTCTCCACCATTTTCCTCTCAAGAAACGCTCTAAAGACACATTCTGACAGCATTTGAAGGCAACATACTTGTGTGTTACTTAGCAACAACTTTGTTTGCCTGTACTATTTGTATTGCTTGGGGGAAGTAAAACGTTTAATATAAATATTGATAAAATTTAACACACAGGGGTGTATTGCTGCCATTTTATAAAAGTAATAAGCCACTCAAGCAGTTCTAAAATGATGTAAAGCACTGCCTCTTGTGGTTTAATGTTTCTTGTAACCTGCTTAGGTTTGTGTAAAATGTAGTACTTGCTGCACCAAATACACAATTCCTCACAAGTATGGCCGTACCCACTCTAGATCGCAAATGTGAACAACCTTTTAACAAATGAAATAATCTTTGATTTAAAATGATTTTTGACAAAATTATATAAATCTAAAAAAAATAAAAATAAACAGCAAACAATAGAAACAGTGGCAGTACGCATTATCCCATGATACGGTTCATTTCATTGCCATGGTGAACACAGTTTACCATCTTGAGGACCCAGTAGACCTGAAGAGTTTGACAAACTTGAGTATGTGCATTGTGAGTGTCAAAGTTTCCAATGTCTTGCCTCCAGAAAGAGCCACAGCTTGTACCGGTAGATACTCAATCATCCACTGTTGTAGTCATTGTTGGAGCCCATGTTCCCCTCATTTACAGCTACCAGCTCTACATCTGGTGAACAGCAGGAGGAGCTGTAGGACATAAGGGTTACATTCTCCCCATCTGCACCATGGTACTGGTGTTCAAGGTGCCATTTCCTTGTGTAATGGTGATGCGTTCCAGGCCCGTTCTGTTACCGTCAGTCAATCAGGCAGTGAGCTCCCACATGGACTGGCTGCAATCATCAGAGCAGTTGGTTGTAACACTAATCACCTGGCACACTGGGCAGCTAATATCTGTCACCTTAAAGTTTATGAAGAGTGAACACAGCTCTGAAGTCCATCATTCAATATTTCTAAAATATAGAGCATCCAGAGTTAAGCATAAAGAGCTAATTTGTTAACCAAACTTACCTACTATCTTTCAAAAAGTACAGTAATGTTTTATACATTTCATCTGCCTTGTGCTGAAACATCGGTGGTCACTAAACATCTCACAATTGATAGAAAAGAATGCAGCTTTTTTTCCCTATTCAGAATTGAATGCTCCTGTGGTCACCGCCCCACTGGGTGTGATGTTTTTATTTTTTTAATTTTTTAATTTTGTTCCATAAATTATTTCAGAAGAGTAGGGGTCACTTTCTTCAAATTACTGATGTCTCCTTTTAGAATGAAACTCATAAAATTTACATTAATCTGCCAAGGCATTACAGCACTGGCATAACCAGCTTCATCTGAAATGTTTATTTATGTCATCTGCAAAAAGTAAACATTAGCACGGTGATAATGGAGAAGCGTAGCACAGCATAATTGGTGTCTGTGGCCCCTAGAGCCTCAGCCTCAATAGTCAGGGTGACCAGATGGGTGGTTAAGAGGCACTGTGAGGGTCGCTGTACCATTAGCACTGCCACCAGTTGCCGGAAACAAGCTGTCCCACTGGTCATCACAGAGAAGGGCACTGAGATGGGTGTTCCTGGTTCTATGACATTATCTGAATCAGCCTGAAGACAAAAAAAGACTTGCTTGATTATGACTATCTAGGTACTTACAGTAATAGTCAGGCTGGAGCCTCTGAGGTTGGTGGAGGACTGCCTCTGGAAGCTGGTTGGTGACCTGGAGGTGGTACTTCACATACAGCGTAAACTCCACCCCCCATTGACTCCACACTGCCACTAACCTGCCCTGACCCTGAGGCTTCCACCAGAGGTCCCTGTGGCACCCTCGGGGAAAAGCCAGGTGCCACAAGTCCAGTCTGAGGGCATGTCCTCAGCACAGATCACACTGGAGGCAGGATTCAAACCAAAATGAGATTTTTACTAAGATAGTTAATCCAATGACAACTTAAATGTATCTTAAAACTCAAGACTGTGCGGGAGAGAGCAGCCTCCCTGGCTGGCAGATTCCTTGATTTTGTAGCTCACACTGATTCATCAAGAGACTAGGGAAATCATACTTAACTGGCAACTCAAAAACCTGCTTCTATGGACCTAAGAGGATCCGTTTGTATCTTATTTTTATATTTAATACAGGCTCAATAAGTTGCATAACTATACCAATGTTTGGGATTAAATCAACAAATTTGATTCAGCTTCAAGATATATTGTACAATGTGGTTCAATTTACCTACAGGCTCAGCTTTCTATACTCTAAACCTAATTTTCTACATTGGTTTGACAACTTGTTTTGTAAAAGCAATCCAACAAGGCTTTAGCTGTTGAGTGACATTAGAGCTTTCTTGAACCAAGTATAGCCTACATCCTCAGGTATAGCCTTGGTGATCAAGGGCAGGGCTGACGGGGTACTTGGTGGTTACAGAGCTGGTTTCAAGCTGCTCTGCAGAAGTTTCCTTGAGCAAGCCATTGAACACCCTATAAGCTCCACCTGCTAGGTATCTCTCTGGCACTCTGACCTCCCCTTTGGGAATCAATAAAGTTTTGCATAAACAAGCACTTGTAATTTACAATTGGTGAGATTTCAATACAGACTTAGATCTTACAACTTGATGGATCAGGAGGTAGCATTTTAAAAGTTTTCAAATACTGCAGTGTACAGTACAATTAGTATACCGAGATTCTAGATATGCCGCTTTGTCTACACCTGTTCACAAACATCAAAATTCACTCATCTGTTCAGAAACAAGAAGCGGAACAAGTGCTGAACATACACAAATGCCATGTCTGAAGAAGAACTGTCCCTATTGGATTGTCATTACTTATAAACATGATTCTGAAATTGTTGCCAAAAAAGTGTATTTAAGCTAATCTGCTAACCTTGTTATAAGAGGTTCATTTGACGCATTAATTGTAACTAACTATTCTCATTACATTAGTGCACACAGACCCACAACAAAACCCTGAGACTCTCAGTCTCCATTCTTTAATGGTCACAGTTGAAGCACATGATATAAAATAATATTTACATTGATAGTTTAAAATGAAAGGGAAAAATGCACATCCTTTACACAATACACACACACACACACACACCAGTTGCTACTCACTAAGCATGCTCCCCAAAAGTAGCAACCATACATTTAAAAAAACAAAACAACCCCCACCCCCAAGAAAAGTAAAAAGGGAGTAAAGTGCATGTTTGACAGACCTCCCTGTACAGAAATTTCTGCTAAACTACAGAGAAGCTGCACTTGCCAGTCACAGGCACATCCCTAATGTGTACAAGAGACAAAGATTAGCAAAAAAAATGTACACATCCATATGGGGAGGTTGTGCTACGCAGTCGCACTCACACGTGGGGAAGAGCCAACCGATATAAAAACATATACAGATCTTAAAACGTGTACAACTCACAATATAGACATTTCCAAAAGTAAAAAAGTTATTAAGTCCCCAACAGAACAAATCAGAAAATGCACAAACGTACACGCTGGCTTCAACTCCCAGTTCCCTTATAACCATTCTCCCACATATGAAAAAAATCGGAGTGGCATCAAAACTTGTCATAGACTTAAGAGAGATGTGCTTATTTCAGTTTATTGAGTAGTGAATTGTATTGTATCTGATGGTGAACATTCCAGGAATCCAGGGCCTGATACCCAAGCTGATCACATCTGGTTCAGGCCAACTGAGGTATTGTATAGTAGACAGTAAAAACAATTAAAAATAAAAACCACCACCAAACAACAACCACCAAACCAACATGCCTCTTCTCTTTGCATCTCTTTTGCTTCAATGGACTGCTAACGTACAATTTACAGTTGTACGTTAGCAGTCCACTCATTTGATGCTCATTTCATTTCTAGGTCAGTCCTGCTATGGTAGTTCAAAATCATCCAGTTACTTCAAATCTGCAGAAATCTAATAATAAAAGCATAACTTCAGGATTGTTGAACTTATGGTTCATTCACCAACAGACCTGCTGACAGCCTCTGAGAACATTGTGAGTTGTGATAGCTGTGGTTCAAACGGAGCTATTCTTGTGTTAGCCCCACTGCAGTAGCAAGCAGCAATACCTACAAAGCAGGGATTCCTTATTGATTCCACCTGATAAATCCACTTGTCATGAATGGGATGGAGATGAAGGTGAGGAGACGTTCAAGAGGGTTTTGTTCAAGGTTTTTGTCCTCCTTACCATCAATAGACATGGATGGTGCATAATGGGGTGCAACTCAACAGTAGGAAGGTGCCCCTAATATTTTGTACACTCAGTGTACATCTCATTCAAGTCATTAGGTCCATATCTTAAGTCAAGTCCCCAGTGTTTCTTAAGACTAGAGAATTGATTTTGACATATGTAAAAGAAACAAAACAAAAAAAACCCCAACTATATATACTTTCTAAGAATTTCAAATATAATCCTCCAAATGACTAAGTATTGGTAGTTTGTCATTTCTGTCTATAATTCTTTACATATCCAACCATGCTTTGTAAAATATTGCCACGGTGAACAGAAATACCCTGTTTGAGAAGATGTTGAAGGTGCTGAGAGGGTGAATTGAAATTGGCAAGTGGATTTCCGGCCTGGGATCTTTGCCGCATGTCAGCCCCCGCTCTTATTTTTTTTCTGTCTATCTCTACTACTTTCAAAAAATAAAGGCAAAAATGCCCCCAAAAATCTTTAACAAAAGAGAATGTGCAGGTTTAAGCATTTTAAGACTAGAAACAACAAACTATCCATATGGAGTTGAACAACTTTTTTTGCTGGGTTTTAAGTGACTTCTTGGTCAAGTCTTCTCAATGCCTAGTTTTAATTTAAATTGTCTGTTGGAACCTTCATGCACTGTCACTGTTTTTTTTGCAGTAAGACAGCTGTCTGGTATCACAGATTTCACAGTTTCTCTTGGCAGAGCTGTGGGTGAATAAAACAACATACAGAAACTACTAAACTTATCATTTAAGGCAGGAGGCAATGGTTTGTTTTGCTGAATAAATCCAACATACACACTTAATTTTACTTAATTTCCATTTCTCACAGGTGCGCTTGATCATGCACGCACACACACACACACACACACACACACACAAGGTGAGGGTTACATGGTGTGGTAGAGGGTGCTGACAGTCCTTTTCTTCAGCCGCCTCAGAGGGTGTGTCCTTCCATACTGCTGCCTTGTCGTCATGGGTATCAGCGCAGGTGACTGCAGAAAGCCAAGGCCAGAGTCGGGGGGTTTCCCAGTCGTTTGACTCTGAATCAATGGTGGAGAGTGTCCTGATGAGGTATGTCCAGCTTCACAGAGCCTCTCCACTTCAACCATGAGGGCTTCAGGCTGGCTGGCTGAGGAAGGAGAGCTGTGGACCCGCTGTTTCTTGGACTCATCACCAGCTGTGTGAATCAGGGGTTCTGGTGTGGAGGGGGCTAGAGAGATGCGGCTCAGCTCCCACTCACTCAGGTCATTGGCTAGCAGCTCTAGGCAGCCCAGCTTGGCCAGTGAGGCTGAGCGCTTCATCAAGGAGGGAGGGGTCAGCCCTGCCTGGCGAATCCTGGCCTCCACCTCTTTGACCCTCTGTTGGAAACCTCGGCTTCTCTTTTGTGTGGCACCAGCACCCTGGCACCAAACCTGGTCCACACACCTGGCCTTCGTGGCGCCACCTGAGCTCACCTGTTGCAGGAAGGCCCCCAGCTCACGTAGAGTCTCCCATGTCTCTCTCATGATGATGTCACCATGAGATCCTTCTGTGGAGCAGTCCCAGTCCGTGCCCGACTCTAGCTCTGTCACGCCCTCCAAACACAGGAAGTCAACAGAGGAAAGTGGAGCAAGGGAAGAGTGGACAGAGGGGCGGAAGGAAGAAGAGCGGTTGGAGGACGAGGTAGAGAGAGATCTAGAGTCAGCAGGCTGAAGTTTGTGCGTGTTTGTGCTTCCGTTTGCACAGGCAAGTCCCCTCACCTCAACTATATCATTACTCTCTTCTTCCATTGGGCAACACTTGCCATGATCCTCCTCTTGCTCTTGCTCTTCCTGAACAGTGCTAACAATTGACCCCTGTAAGCAAAGTGGTGCATCCTGGGGACGAGAAATTGTTGCTGGGTGGGGGTTAGAAGCTGCAAGGGAGTCTTCTGTGGAGTGTGGGAGGAATTGAGAGCGGCGCTGAGAGCAAGAAGAGCTGGCGGAGAGGGAGGGGGGAGATGAGGAGGGTGACGGCGAGTCGTGCTCTTGTTTCATTCGCTGCTCCAGCTGTCGTGTGACACGGCGCACCGAGCCTCTTGTCCAGTCACTAGAGAGAGGTGTAGGAGTTGTCTCTTCCTCCTCCTCCTCCTCTTTGTTCTTTGCTTCCTCTTTTACATTCTCAGCTTCCTCCTGTGATAAAACAACTCTCTCCTCCATTTCCTGCTTTGACCTCCTCACTTCCTGGTCCTGGGGGCCATGAGGGCCTGATTGGCTGAGAAGGTCAAGAGGAGGGGCCGTTGTATGCACCATGGATTTCAGTCCTGCGACCTGCACAGGGACTGCAATCTCCTAAGAAGAGAGAAGAGAGAAAGATGCTTCAGTTTAAATGCTAATTCAAAGTCTCAGCATGTTTGCACAGTTATCGGTGGATGTGTGAGAGTAATAACCATATCCAAATACAATTGATGCAGCTGAAGCAAACCCTGCTCAGAGTTTGCCATCTTAATGCCACTGGGTGGCATTCTTGAACGGAAGAATCCAAAAACTAAACTATTGGTACATCGGGCTCACATTCAATTTCTGCATGGTTCACAGAAATACATTTCTGTGTATATATTCTAACCAAAAATAATACATTTTGGACAATCTCTGCTATATTAAAAGCATTTTTACATAAGCAGTAGCCTTACCTTTTTCGTCTCCTCTTCCTCAGTCGTTCCTTCACTAGTGGAGTCTTCCTGAGGCAGCGGTTGCTGGTCCTTGCCAGAACCTCTAGGCTGGGGTGATTGCTGTACTGTGTGTGCAGCAACGCAGAGAGTCTTACCATCTTGAGTCAGACCCTGGAACTTCTCCCTGGCACTGAAGAAGCTGATGTGGTCTGTACTGCCAGCCAATGACACCTCAAGGTCTTGTGGAATGGCACTGGGGTAGCTGATATCGTCACTAGTGGAGGGTGGATGGGCTGCTAAACTGTCCAAAGACAACCCATATAATTGTTGGTCACAGTCTTGTTTCTTGTCAGGCACTGCAGACAGACCTTGGGGTCTGGCCAGTTCTGTGCTTGGTGTTGGGGTCCTCAAGGACTCAGGCACTGGCATCTGCGGCAGGTGGCTAGGTTTTACCACAGACAAAGAGTTGGACAGCTCCTGTGGTCCGATAACCTCGTCTGTGG
>OOFE01001790.1:5679-17416 GCA_900323365.1 Monocentris japonica | reverse complement strand
GACTGGGGAGAGGAGGTGATGAGGGTTCTTCCTCAGAGTCACATAGGCCATTGGAGAGAGGAGGAGAGGGGGGGGAAATAGACCCAGCCATGGGGTCGGTACAAGGAACGTCCAGCTGGCTGAGCTCCCCCTCGGTCTGGGCTACGGCAGAATGAGGAGGCCCAGGCATTAGGCACTGGCCTTCAGCACGATCCAACAGAGCTGGCACCCCCTCAGTCGAGGCAGTGTGGAGTTGTTTCGTCTGGATGCCGGTATCAGGCTGGCTAGCGGAGCGTGCTACTTTGCCAGTGCTAGAGGAGGTTCTCAGTGGTTGCAGCAGTTCCTTCAAGGAGGGGCCAGCCATGTCTCTGGCCTGGTTATGGGGGTCAGAGCGACCCAGGCTTTGGGCCTGGGCGGAGGGTTTAGACAGTGGCTCATGGTGCTCTGAGAGGTCACTATCGGAGTGGGAACGCCACAGTTTGTTGTGCCTCTGCTTACTACAAGAGAGGGGGAGAGAGGGGTAGGGATACACATACCACAAAAGAAAAGAAAAACATCAATGTGTTGTTGTCTTTGGAAGTTCATAAAAGTATACAGTCCCATAGACACTTCACCACTCAATCCTCCCATTTTCTTCCTGATGTTTATGCACTGCATTTTATGGATGACAAAATATATAATCAATCCATCCATAGCATGGGCTTGCACCCTCATACATTGATATTTGACACACCACACACCCCTACCAGCCAACACACACCTTGAGATCTCAGAACACAAAGCTACTAGTCATTCACCAAACGTTGTTGTTTAATGGTGATGTTGCTGTATGAAAGTTTAGATATATCAGGATTGCACCACATACCAAAACACAGAAATACACAAATAGACTTCATTGGCAAAATTATGATTCAGACATGGGGCTCACTAGGACAAGCAAAGTCACAAGCAAATTAAGTCACAAGTCTCAAATTAACACCTGGTGCGTTCACTGTGCGTGTGAGTGTCCTCCCTTACCTGTTAAGAGGGTGCATAGTAAGAGTAAAAGCATTTTTCTCTCACTCACAATCACACTCACTAAATAAGAGGTGGTACAATGTAGTACTGTGGTGTATCTGGATTGATATATGACATGACATGGATTTGTACAAAAAAATTCCTATGCAGGTTTTGGCAAGATTTTGGTCTTGAGTACATTCTCATGCAGCATAAAATAGATTGGCTGTGTGTGCCAATTTCAATGTATATCCCATTTGATAAATGCTTTTATCCCAGTGTGCATAATGCGTATTAGGGGTGGGAATCTCTAGGCACGTCACAATTCGATTCCGATTCAAAGGGCTACGATGCGATTAGATTTGATTTATTATTTATTTATTTATTAATTTAGTTTAGTTAGACACAACTTGCATAAAGTGTTGCTCTTGTCCAGGTCCCTTTTCCCTTCAACTTCATAGAAGCCAAAATGTTTCTATATGCTAGCGTATGCTAGCGTTTAAGCTAGCGGGTGCTGGTCAGATTGTATCCATCGTTACTCACACGGCCATCCTCACAGCCTAGCTTAGAATGTAAACAAGATTACGTTACGTCACCATCCAATTGGCACATTACATCCGTTACGGAACGTTGCGTTCAGGGGCAGCCGTAAAGAACGTACAGCCCGGTCTTACAAAATTGTTAGGCAATCATAATGTCGAGAATTGAAATTTTCGATTATTGAGTTTTCTGCATCGAGACATAATCTTTCAAGAGAGAATCGCGATGCATCTAAGAATCGATTTTTTCCACCGCCCCCAATGCATATACGCATACATTTTTAGATGAACTGACCCAGTGGGACTTGATCGCCTGAATCTGGCAGTGTTAGTGTCATGCTCTGCCCATTGAGCCACATCACCACAATATGCCTGTCTGTGTGTGTTAGGTACCTGGCCAGCAGTATGCCCTGATACTCCTCTAGCTGTCTCATGAAAGAGGGGTTGGGCTTGGTGACAGCTCGGCGTTCCTTGACGTAATCAAAGGCTCTTTCCAGGTCCCAGCCATATTCCTTCATGGCATAGGCAATCACTGTGGATGCAGAGCGACTCACACCCATCTTACAGTGCACCAGGCACTTGACCCCAGCTTTCCTGGTGTGCATATGAGGAAACATGCATACATGTCAGCCTTCACATCAGTGTCAACAGCTATATAAGTTACAGCATCTGACTGAGTGGAGTTTTGAACTAGAGCAAATTCCTAAGAAAATGACTGAAGAAAAGAGAAGTGTCGAAAAGGACAGAAGAGAGCAAAGTGGGACAAAATGGGGAATAGGAAAGCAGAGCAGAGCCAAGATGAGCTGATCAATGAAGGGTAAAGAGCAGAGAACTTGCAGACATCTGTGACTCACTTGGCTCTGGATATAAACTTATAGGTGTCATTCCAATAGGCCAGCAGGTCAGTGGCCTCCTCATCGTAGACGCGGATGTTGTGGTACTCAAACAGACCGGGGAAGAAGTTATCTATCTCCCTTGTTACATTCAAGATGTACTGAACCCTGGGTGAGAATAAGAGATGGATGAGAGGAGTAATTGTAGAGAGAAAAAAAGGGGTATGTGTGGTTGTTACACTCAGTATATGTGGGCAACACAAGCTAAAGAAGATTTTAACACTTAAAATTAGATCCCATTTTAACAAAATGATTGCTGAAATGAAAGTATAACTAGTACTGTGTGAGGGTTGTGTAATGTTTCTCCATACCCGCTGTTCTGCAACTCCTCCAAATTGGATGCATTCCACTCAGATCCCTGGAGGAAACAAAAGCAATCCTCAGACTAGTTTATATCCTTCAGAGCTTTTTTTTCATAAAGCCTGTGGCAAGGCAAGCCCAAAAGACCCATGCCCTCTCCAAACCAGGCAAGGACAAAAGTACCTTGAAATTAAAAGAAACTTAGAAACTAGCCTCTACTATCTCATATTTGGCTGTGTCCCCAGACATGGATTAAGCCTAATCCAGGAGTGATTTCAATACTTTAATTGAAAAATGTAATAAATAATTCATGCCTAAGAACTGAGTCCCTTTAGTGTTCTTAATTCATTTTGTTTAGTTCATTTTAATTTCTGACTAAGCAGTTTATTTCCCAATGGATATCAGTGTGATGAAACAAACATTCATACAGCGGTGGTGTTCCAGAGGTGTCCTGGGCCGACCTACCAGGTAGACGTGATCAAAGATCTCTGTCGGACTGTCCATCTGGCCCAGGATCACAATCATCTCATTGTCAATGAACTCCTTAAAGTCCCGCAGGTTGCATGTCATGTGCATCTCTACCTCTGTCCGGATCTACAGAACACATGTTGGCAATGACAAACACAGACATAAAATCTTAAACACCAAATCTAACCAGTGTTTGCATTTAGCAATATGGTGGTAAATAAAAAGGTGGGTAAACTCTGAACTCTAGTCTACGATCATAATAAGGTGAACAACAAAGGTGTTATTTTATGTCATGAAAAACAACACCTTTCCACATGACTGAATCTGATGCCATTTACTAAAATTCAAGCAAAAATGTAATCATAAGAGGTTTTATATTAGGGCAAACTCTTTTACAAATAAAAATTGTGGGCAAATTGAGTTTAGAGGGTTCAACACCAAAATCATATTAGTACATTGTAGCACAACACTAGTGTTTCTAAACCAACTAGTTAGCTAATGCTCCACATTGTCTCTCTGAAGCACAGACTCACCTCTTTGCTGGTGACATTCTCAAGGTCCTTCTGCATCATGATCTCTCTCAGACTGGTTTTGATCAGTCGCTCTGTCCGTTCTCTTTCTGTAGGTCTGCAGATACACCACGAAGTTGAAATATGATTATTGGATTATTGATTTAGACTCAGTCCTGACAAACTCAACTGAAAAGCTCCCTCTTCCTTTCATAAAAAACCCTTCAGTTGTCCCTTACTGCAATAGCACTCCACGCAATAATACACATCAGGACACTTACACGTCAGAGAAGAGGACAGGCGAGTCAGCGCGGTGTGACTGGACATCCTGCATGGCGTTCCACTCGTTGATGCGTGCCTGGTCGGAGCAGACCCTGCTCTGATAGTAACTGACCCAGGTGAGGAACAAGCTGCCTGGGAAGTAGTTATGGCAACGGGCCACCTCACATGCTTTATGAAGGGACTGGAGGGCCGACCTGTTAGTGGGTAGTGGGAGACAAGGAGGATGTGACAGGCAGGAGAAAGGTAGGAGATAGGGTGAGAGATCGTAGACAGGTAATGAGATGGAGAGAGAAAAGGTGAGAGGGAGATTGGGTGTTGAAAATGGGATAAGGGACATGATTTAGACACCAAGATACACACCAACTCAATGAGCACAGATATAGGGTATCGATACAATGTATTGTGTTAAACACAGTATGACTCACCACATGGCCTGCACAGACACAGGCTTGAATACATGCACTTTGTTATCAGTTGACACACTGAAACCCCTGGGAGCAAGAAGAGAGGGAACAAGCGGGGGAGAGGAGAGGAGTTATGAGAATTTGCATGGCCTGTGCATGGCCTCTGATAGATCTGCACCATCATAACAGCATGGTGTTTGGTTAGGCCTGACACAGGACCCTTTGGGAGTCCTTTTTATCGTATGGGTTTTTTACTTCACCAAAGGGTCCTGTCCTGCTCCATTGACTTTTTTCCCCTATGAAAGTCGGCGAGCCCTATAATGAAAAAACTACATCAAATTTCACTTACCCAAACAGATGTCCTTAATCCATCACTTATCTACTTTCACTGCGGTGGCACGTGCTACATCTCCTATGCACGAATACACTTTTAGACTTTGTTAAAGACAGGTATACCCCAAATTCCCACTGTAATAAAATCAAAGATGGCTGACAGATGCCTCAAAATTCTTCTTCGGCACTTTTCTTCAGAGCTGCAACTTGCTGGTACCGGTGGTCCGCTTTGCAGTTCTGACATCTTGGCGCAGACATTTTTTTAATTGATTTTTTAGATTGATGAGGGGTTACTTGTTGCTACATGAATACTCGATTCTGTCAAGGTAATACAAGTCACACACCTAGTCTATTAGAAAAGTAATTGAAAAGTCTACCTTTCGACCACTGGTGGCAGCAGCGTGCATATTGCTTGGAAACAGAGTGCCGATGAAGAATTTGAGGCGTCTGTCAGCCATCTTTGATTTTATTACATTGGAAATTCGGGGTATACCTGTCTTTAACAGAGTCTAAAAGTAGCGCGTGCCACCAAAATGAAAGTAGACAAGTGAAGGATTATGGACATCTCTTTGGGTAAGTGAAATTCGACTTAGTTTTATCGTTATAGGGCACGCCGACTTTCGCAGGGGAAAAAGTCAATGGAGCAGGACAGGACCCTTTGGAGAAGTAAAAAACCCATACGATGAAAGACTCCCAAAGGGTCCTGTATCAGAGCTAGGTGTTTAGTGTGTGTAGTTCCTCTATAAGAGCACATGGTGTGTGACTAAAGCATAGTATGTATGAAGCTTTCTTACCCATCTCCATCCAGATGTATCAGTGTGTCACTCCATAAGGGCAAAACCATCCCTACAGAACATGAGCTAGGAGACAAAAAACACCACAGTCTCCATATTACAACATTACACACACATGTCAAAGGGTAGCAAAAGCATGTGGGCTCTCATGTACCCCCCACCTTCCGTGTCTCTTACCTGTCTGTAGGGCTGAAATCCATGCCCAGTACCACGCTCTCCTCAGTGTCTTGACGCCCATTGGTTGACACCACCACCATGTAGCGGGTGCCCTGAGGGTGAGCGCTCTCCAAACGAACCGCCTGGACCAGGAATTATTGGTGGGGAGGACAGGGAGAGGGTGAATGAGAGAAAGCATAGGAGGATGGAGTGTGAGATGAGTGGAGTTGATGGTGTTTTGACAGGAGACTGGCAAAACTAAGACTGAGCGTTTGTGTGTGTGTTTGTGTACCAACCAGTTTAATGTTGTCCTCTGGCCTGAGGAGAGTGAACATGGTCTGCAGATGCTGCTGGAGATCTCCTGGTAAGGTGAGAGCGATAAAACACACATTTTCTAAATGTTAAGAAACGTACTTCAGTTATTTTGACTGTTTATCATACATACTATAGGTGATCATCAAATCCAAGAATGCCAAGTAATACTAGTGTTCTTGTTCTTGATACTTGTGTCCTTCTCGCAATGAATCTTGGGGCTTCCAATGCATCCTCAGTTGGCAACTAAACTACCAGGACATTTATTCGTCCTCAGCATTCTTTTGATTTGCAATCGTACTTTGGCCACAAGATATTACATCAACTCCATCATGGAAGACACAAGAATGCGCTAAAACACATTAAGAAAGACCTTATATCTCACCTGCATGTTTGCTGCGCAGCTGTGAAAAGCGAGAGGCAGAGGAAGATGAAGAGCCATTTCCTCGCGGCAAGAAGAGGGCAGCTCCTTTTACTGTCAGGAAACTCTCACTGATACTGGACAGACAAAGACAGAATAAAGAGAAAAAAGAAGAGTGTGGGTGATACTGAACTCTCTGAAAAATTCAACCTGGAATGAAATAAATTAGACGGGCCAAAGAAAACAGCTCCCAAGTGATGTGTGCAGGTATACGTTTGTGTTTCCTTAACATCAAAAGGGACACAAATGTCAGACTGTTGTGTTCTCAGATGCATTGGTGTTATGGTGGTGATGTACAGTTTCTCTTGTATTTTCTGCAACTGTATCAACCAAGAGCTGAATTAAAAAAAAAAAAAAAGAGAAATATTTTCAATTTATTCTTGTGAGATTTCTTCATCCTGAAAACATCTGCAGAATATTGGGTATGTGAGTATTTTCTGTGTGCTTCAGTGATGGCAATTTAATCCCATGTTTTCTTATAAAATACACATAACACATACCTATACAAACAAGAATGGACAGAAATATGTGCCTCTGTGCTCAAGACACTTGAGTGTGCAGCTTGGAAATGTGTACACACACACCCAGCTGGCTCCAATGATGTGTTGGCTTAACTGTACTGGACATGGTCATAAAATGACAGGAGGGAGGAGAGAGGGAGAGACAGATGGAGAGAAACAAAGGCAGACTCATTTCAAGGTGTCATGAAAACAGCATGATAACAGGATTACGCCCATTTAACCAACTAATTCTCTTCTGCACGTGACCCTTGTTCCCCACCAAACAATAACCCAACAGCATTTTCTATCTCTGCACTCTACAGAACTTCATGCCTTTCATCAATTGTAACTTAACTAGCTTTGGCTAAGACCATACAACTTTGTGGCACATAACTGAACAGCTAACCGGCATGGAATGGGCAGCTTCAGCTACACTGTTTGGGGCTGCTGTTCACTTGGCATAGTTCACAATACAACTATGCAGTGGACTTGGACGTCCAATGCATTCCAGTTCCATTCCATTTGAAATTGCTTTGACATCTGAGATATTTTCATGCCACGATAAATGAAGTCAAGTTGCGGTAAGAAAGGGTTACACCACATGTCCAACAAATAGACAGTATTTTCTGACCCTTGCGTTATGCTGAGTGAGACCCCAAAGCAGAAACCCCCTCATGTTATGTAGGGAAGGGGGTGCATGGAGAGTCACCACTAACAGCAGTGACCCCTAACTGTCCCAGTCCATATTTGTCGTTCCGTACTGGGAAGGGGATAAATATAGGCCGAGGCTGAGGGCGGCCTTATCAGAGGCGGGAGACAGAAGGTCACATTCTGTCACCTTCTCCTGTGAAGACGAGGGAGGAGAGGGGCAGAGACGGGAACAAGGGAGAGGAGGGTTCATGTAAACAAACACAGGAAGGGGATTACAAATAAGGATGACGGCAAGCCTCAGCCAAACAGTAGTAAAATACTGTTAAAATAATAAACTAAATATGTAAACTCGTTTTACACTTTGATCCTTTTTATTGCACACCACAGCACAAACAGATGCATTTGAACACATTGCAATCATCAGTGTTTGTTTTAACACTTCCTGTGGTGTTAAAACACTGATGATGGCTGAGTGCTAAAACGTGTTCGTTTGTGCCACTGTTGTACATTTGAGACCCCACCAAAAACAAAAAGTGAATCTTCAGCTATTACTGGTATCTCTTGTCACTTCAAATCCTGCACACTGTATGACCCAGGTTTTGCAATAATAGGAGTACTGCTCACATTATCCATTATTCACCCAACACTGACCTATAATCAGCTCTTACAAACATATTATCTTTTAGGTACAGGATTAAAACAAAAGAGCATGTGGATGAGTCAGGCATGTGGTTGACTGGGGATTTCACAAGGAGCAAAGGGAAGACAACCTCTTCCTGACGCCACTGACTCTGCTACTCTGTCATATCCTTCCCGTTTCATCATTATGGTAAAACACCATGACATGCTCACACCCGAGACTGTAACCAAACTATGAGTTCACAGCAAGACCCAAGTTAAACTAGAGAAAATACTATAAATTGAGAGTCAAGAAAGGTTATTATGTGAATTTGTTTTCATAACGAACCAATCCAAGGGCTGAATACAGACCAATAAGCTTCACGTCAGACACAAATTTGACCAACCACCGTCACTGATTTTATAATTTTACCGAAATTAATCGGATTGTACTCGGCCTATCACACAGCGTGTCTCAGCAGATACTCAATTACTAATATCCACAGAAAATTACGGGTCTAGCCACAGAGGCGTGGCCTGATTATTTAGGAAACTTACAGTTGATCAATCTCTCCCTTGGAAATCACGGAATTCTCGGTGAAGTAAGGTCTCATCTTCACCCCGCAGTAGGTGCAAAAGCAGACGGCTGTTGAGCTCCGTGGCGGGGCTACAACACCGGGAGGCATTGCTGCGCCGAGAGGCGGGTGGAGCGGCGCGGAGAAGCAGGTTGCACTGATGAGGGACCGGGCGTCACTCCACACTGGCAAGGTAGTTGTAAAAACGCCGGTACCGAGAAGACACGGCAGCTCTGGTGACAGGACCCACCTTGAAACTTCATCCACTTTACCTTCAGTGGACTTTCAGAAATATCAGTCAATAGAAATATAAACCAAGCGGAGAGAGAACTCCAAACTAACTCTTTCAGATCAAACTGGCGTTAAGCATCTGCTCGGGGCAGGTTGGTGTTTGATATGTATGCAGCAGGCTGCGGAAAATCCTACCGCTGGAGAGGGAGGAGACACGCATGCGGTCGCAGGAAGGATGTATGAGGGGCGATTAATGCCATCGTGAAGGAGGCGGAGCATCATTAATAACAATAGTTGCCACTATTTTGAATGAATGTCATAGGATCAAGGCTAACTTAGCTCAAACGGCCTCAAATGTTGCTGTAATTCATTTGGATTTATTTGCACCTTGAGTCCCAACGCAACGCAGTGTAACACCTCACAGGATATCTTGACCACATAATGTATGGCAAGAGTTGGCATGTTATGCATTTCTCCTTGAATATATATATATATATACACACAGCAGATAAATGTGAAATATAGAAACTCAAATAGTTTATTCTGTTGTTAAAATCAATTTACAACATGCCCCTCTCCTCCCTCGTCTTCACAGGAGAAGGTGACAGAATGTGACCTTCGTGTCCAAGTCTATTATTCGCCCTGCTGCCTGATCCTGTGGCTCACCAGCGCTGCCTCTAGCATCTACAGACCAAATTTCCAAATAAGACTCCTATGTGGCCCTAACAACCCCAATGACCCAATAAATAGCCTTGTATGGTGCAGCATTATGGGCTTGTATTTTAGGAATTGCATGTTTGGTCTATGTATCACTCTTTGAAATCTGGTCAGCAACTCCATCTCTAAAGGGGCCCTATTATAGGAATTCATATTTTCTTCTATTTATGTACATATGTGATCAATACCATTTGATAAAGATAGTCCATTTTTTTTAGTGGTTAAATTTAAAGTTATTGCATCTTTTAAAAAATTCATCCTTCTTTATAGGCAGTTTTCGACTAACTCCAGTTAACGCATCACAACTGGACTTAGTCTTGATTGGCTGCCCTCACTAAAGAATTGCTAAAATCCTTCAAATCAGGCAGGTTTGCAGCATTTGAACCGGAAAGTCTCATTTCAACATGTTTGCCTCATTTCAATTGGAGGAGCTGGTGTTGTCAGTGGTCCATGTACTTGGCGGCCAACGGATTTTCGTTTTGAAATGAGAAAACCAAAAATCGAGAAACAAGCTGTTTCCCGAATACCATTTAGAAATAGAAAAACAAAACGGAAAATGACCCGTTTTCTGTTTTTTGTTTTGATAATAAAAAATGAAAAACGAAAAAACGACCCATTATCTGATTTTCTTGATGTGCTTATAAATGGAAATCGGGAATTAAAATACGTGTGTGGAAAGCTTTTTTCTCAATTTTGCGTTGATTTTTTTGTTGTGACCCGGAAGTTGCTTCCGCGAGCTTAACGGTCACATATTCAGGATGTCGACAGAGGGCGCGCTGCCATTTGTCATTCACTCTCAAGTGTATTTTGGATGTCCGCGGGAACGGGAATGGAAAGTTTCATTCTCTTTCGAAGAGGCAAACGGGTTACATTAAAGGAGTATGACATGTCTGTGGAAAAGATATGCAGTCCAAGTCCAGACATCAACACACTGAGCAGCAGATGCTATATGTCGAGAAGGTGCCACGGGACAGTCCTCTTCCTTTTCAAGTCCACAGTCCTCCTTTTTCTCAAGTCCCACACATACACACACATCCTCTGTTTTTGCTCTCTTGTGCTTGACTGTTTTTGCATTTGGAATGTCGTCTTGCTCTTTTGTGTTTGTTTGAATGTTGCTGAGCTGTATGTTAAATAAAGTTTGTTTAAAAAGGAAAAGATATGCAGGATTTTTCTGGTGCTGTCACAGCGCCTTGGTTATTCTTTTTACTGTTAGTTAAAAATGTTCTTGAAACTTTTATGGTATTTTTCATTCTATCCAATTAAACAGGTCAATGGCAGTAGTCTGTACATTACAGATGATGCAAACACCGCAATATTTCCATGCAAGTAGTATGTAGTATGTAGTAAGTAAGTAGTATGCAGCAAGCGGCATACTACTTACTTACTATGGTATTCGGGAAACAGCTTGTTTCTCGATTTTGGTTTTCTCATCTCAGAACAAAAATCCGTTGGCCGCACAGTACACGGACCGTCAGTGTTATTTTGATCTGTTCTGCATGCGAGGACTTGGTCTTCAAATGCATTCAATAAATACCAGTGGAATTTGAAATTTGATAACTTTAGCCACCCTGCGAGTTAGTGGTAGTGTTTTATATCACTTATGTTTACATGCACACAGAGTCCCAAATACTAGAAGTAATCAGCTCAAGGCAATATCTGAATTACATCATTAACATGGTTTGAAGTAATGTGATTTCTTAATTAATAACCCGGTTTACATGGATTAATTTATTAATAGGTCTACCGCTCACCACTCCACTGCACTGCGCCTTGGTGTTTGCTTTGTAAATACAACATTCAAGGTTACTGCATCTGGTGGCTGACGAGCAGTTTGAAAAAGTCCAAAGAAATCTGTTGCATGCCCTAATAAATCAAAAGATTGAGCATAAATCTAGGCGTGTTAACTGGGTTAAGATTGAATTATTACTGTGAATGTAAGCGTACTCACTGTTGCTTACCTTGCCACTTGCTTACCTCATGTGACCCATGCAAAAAGTCATTCAATCCATGGTTACCTGTTTGAATCTCGTACTGTGTATTGATTTTTGGCAAAAAAAAA
>OOFE01001772.1:3644-34643 GCA_900323365.1 Monocentris japonica | reverse complement strand
AAATCATGTCCAATCAAATGAATTTACCACAGGTGGACTCCAATCAAGGTGTAGAAACATCTCAAAGATGATCAAGAGAAATGGGAGGCACCAGGGCTAAATTTCAAGTGTCATAGCTAAGGGTCTGAATACTTGTGATATTTGTGACAATGTGATATTTCAGTTTTTCCTTTTTAATAAATTTGCAAAAAATTCTAAAATTCTGTTTTCTCTTTGTCATTATGGGGTATTGAGTGTAGATTGATGAGGGAAAAATGAATTTAAACGATTTTAGCATAAGGTTGCAACATAAAATGTGAAAAAAGTGAAGGGGTCTGAATACTTTCTGAATGCACTGTACATGGGTGTACTGTATACCTGTGTGCACCCACACCTACCTTATTGCACGTGATAGCTTATTTCCAGTTCAACAGCATCCCTACATTCAGATAACCATACCCTTTCACACTATTTACATTACATGCTAAAGCACAATCGAAACCTGACAGAACATATGTATGCGACAAAGGTCACACGTTTCCAGCTATCAACCATCAACTCCTTCAGATGCCCATAAATTACACAACAGCTGCAAAGAGTAGTGCAGTGTCCATGAACAGCTAGGCAACAAAACAAGAGCACATCCTAATAATGATTTTCTATAAAAAAAAAAAAAAAAAAAACTTTCTCCACAAGGGTATGTAATAGAACTTGTCATTACTGGTGGAGACATTGGTGAGGCATGCATTAGCCACACAGCCGCAGAACACAGGAGCACCTCCACTAATGAGCGCACAAGATTCCTTTCCGTCCCTAAAGCCCTTGTGAAAACATTGGTATGATCTGTATCTGAAAAACGTCGCCTGCATATCAGGTCACGTCTTCCCACGAGATGCACACGTCAGAGCAGAAAAGCAAAGATTCATGCCTCAACGCAGTATTTTTCCATTTTATATCATTGCCACTTTTGCACAGTAGATGCGTGTCATTACTGGCACTATCAGGAAGCTACAGGCCCATTCATCTAAACTAGTTGCACTAAATGCATTTTTGTACCTTTTTGTATCTTTAATATCTTATATATTAAAAAAATCTTATTACAGTTTCATTTTACAGTGATCAGCGAAATGGGAGACGGCAGTCAGGCAGGGAAATGAAATGTTGCTATCAGGGGACAGATTGTTTATGCGCTATTTCATTTGAAAACAGTGGTGCCAGTAGCTCCCTCCTCGCCTTCTGCATGGCAGCCTCAGACGCTGGAAGGCATTTCCCTCCTCTATTTCCCATGAGGATAGGTCCACGAACGCCTGAGGCTTACCATACTATCGATGGAGAAGAGAGAGAGAGAGAGAGAGAGAGACAGACAGACAGCTTTGGTGAAAGTATAGACTACTACTGTGCAATTATCTGTGAAAAGAACAGCTAAAGGCTGCATTCAAACAAACATCCAAAAACATTCACTGGAGAACTTTGTAAAGGAATAAGTGTTTAAAACATCTACCACAAGTTTAGTGAATGGGAACTTTAGTTTAGTGAATGGGAAGAGGGAACTTATCTGTGAGACTGTTAGAGGCAAACGCAGTGACTTGGGCTTTTCTTCAGTTTCCTTAACTTATTTTCATCTTTCACCACTTCATGAATGGTGTAACAGCACGGGTGTACGCAAAGACGTTGGCAGTAAACAACCGAACAAAGAAGAATCTACAGATGTCTAGACAAAAGTCAAAGTAATAGGATGGCTGTTGGCTCATCAAATATGTATGTCACATCAAACGCTGTGAGCAAAAGCTGCCCAACTGGCCCAGGGCTGTGACATTTAGTCAATTGTTGAATCCTTTGTGTACAGCGTTTGAGCTTGCTGTTCCAATACTTAAGGCAAAAACCCAGCCAAAAATAGTTACTCTGATGATCTTGGATAGGTGAGTCTAGATTTGTGTACAAGAACACGTATTTCCCAAAGTTAGAAACCGAAGAAAGAAGACTTCAGTCATCAAACAAATCTTTGGGGAGCTGCTCCATTAGCAATGCACAGCATATGATACAAACTTTGTGGAAACTTTGACAGTGCCAAGGGAGGTTTCCCAGGGATGCAGGTACATTTCGTGGTACATAACCGTTAGTGCTACTGTAAAATCTGCCTCATTGGGTTGTAAACCTCAAATAAACATCCATCAGCCTCCCATCCATTGTCAATGGAGTGGCTCTGGAAAGCGCTGCTTGATAACATCAATATATAGAAATGTTTTTAGAAAACAGAGTGCATTTGATGTGTGCCATACGGCAACGATTGCTGAACAATGGGCTGAGAAAGGAATGAGAACTTACCACACAGTGATGTAGTCGTAGATTGGCTCTGTGTTGATAACAGAGAAATTGATGTAGATGCCATACCCCGGAGGTACCCTGACCATCCACATGCAATCCTGGAAGTGTGGATACTCGGCTGGGTGTCCAGGAGAATAAATTGTGCCATTCATGGATGTAATATTCCCGCCACAGAGAGCTGGAGGGAGGGAAGGAAGTCAGGCTGGATAAAAACGCCAAGCCCTTCCATGATTTACCTCAACTCATAAAACTTGCTTTTATGGCTGACCGCCACTAACTGTTGATAAAACAAACCATAACCGCATGTTATTGGGTTATCACTGAGCTATTGGGGGTGTGTGTATGCACCTGTAAGAGACAACTGAAGGGGACTGTTACTAGGTGCAGTGAACTTGACACTGAGTAGTTTTGACACTAAAACTCCCCCGTCATAACCCTTCAGAGGGAATGTGTTAAAATTTGACTTTGAACTGCAAGTCAAAGCCAAGGCGCAGCCCTCTGGCTCAAATAAGGGCTGGGAAACCGCCAGGGAGAATATGGTCTCCATGGAGCAAAAGAACAATATTTGTTGTTTGTTGTCAGATAAATACAAAGGTTGCTCCTGGATTTCCGAAATATTCTCTAAGGATTAAAAGAGCCTTTACTAGCGCTTCGCTTGACTATGACTGACTATGATGAATGAAAAGTCTCAATTCATAATGACTGAACATCTGAGTTAGAATCTCCTTGAAATTTACTGTATAGAGAGGCACAATCGGCATTGTAACAAAGACTTGAGAATGCTTCATATATCATTATAAAGGGTTGTAATGGTTTATAGGTTAGGGGTGGGCTGGGAGGAAGGGGTGGACTACAAAAAGGCTGAAGAATCTATGATGAATGATTGTAAAGAGATAATAGTTTCAAAGACCTTGTTCTTTACTGGATAACTAACATGGAAAAGCAATCTCCATGTTCGCTTTAGTCTAGGACCTGGCTGAGTTCATGTCTCTGAAACTAGCCAGTAGTTTCCAGGGCTCTCCCAAGAAATTTGTGACATAATTAATGGAGGGATTTGTTAGCACAGCTTATTAAAACACTTTCCCACTACAGAGTTGAGGAGGAAATGTGAGAGAAAGCATCAGTTTATATGGCAACATCCTTATTGTTGTTTGATCAAATTGTGTGTGTTGGTGCTGGAGCACTATTGACAATATCAAATAATATTGTATTTGTTAATAATTAATCGTAGGCTGTTTGAAGTAAACCTTCAAGTGGCGGTGCTGCAAATGTAACAGATGATTCAGCATTTTTGGGGAGAATCTTCCATGTACATGAAAGACACTGGCTGCATGCCTGTTGTGTTTGTAGAAGACACTGGCAAGTCACCTTCGCAGCGAGGCATGGGGTGATTCCAGTTTCTGCTGACTCCATGCAGACAGGTGAGAGAGGCCTCCCCCAGCAGAGTGTAGCCCGACAGGCACTCAAATGAGATGGTCATCCCCACGCTGAAGTCCTGACCGATCACAATGCCATTCCGGAACGGCCGTGGGTCCGGACACCTCTGCAGTTCATACGCTGGAGACAAACAGACCCACACACAGCAAAGGAAGTCAGGGCAATGTATCTAAGGTGACCTCAGAAAACCAAAGCTTGAGCCTCCATACAAGCTGTTAAGCATATAAGTACCTAATCTTGGATCGCTGGTCAGATGTAGTGGCCATATACAGTAAACTGGTGTCAGATCAGAAGTCCATTACTGAGACACCTTGTCCATATTGACTCAAATAAAATAACTCTCTGACTCAGCCAAGACTATTAGTATTCAAGGATATGTACTATTGAATCTTTTTCTTTTCTTTTTTTTTTTGCAACTACAAAGGATACAGGCAAAACACTGGAACTGACAATCTGTTATCTTCAAAGCTTTTGGTAAGTGGCTCAAAGAGTCTGTGACTTTACAACCCTAATCTCAAAAACGGCCTCTCTCGGCCTGAAAAGAGGCCGCCACTGCTTCTCTTTCTCAGAGAGTGTTCTATAACCTCTTGTAACCTTAAAACCTTGTTCAAAATGTCTGCCTTGCAGACCCTGTCTGTATCTAACCTGACTGATTGTCCTTTAAGTGTCCCATTACCTCTCTCTTCCCCATCAACTACTACACTGATAGCACCCCATTTTAACTTTACAACAAGGACCGATCCTTGCCCCTCACCCTGGTAGACAATGTGAAAGCCAGGTTTGTTCTGAGAGTAGTCGCTGTGGAAGAAGAGAGTGGTCTCATGGGTGGTGCTAAAGAGAGAGTCGGGCACCACGGAGCCGCTGAAGCGATCAATCACTGTCCCCGTTTCCAGGCTCCCGCTGCGCACCTCAAGGTAGTCGTGAACTGGCTCAGTGGAGAAGTTAAGAAACTGCAGGTGGATCCCTGGAAAGCAGCAGAAAGTGTAACATAAGAAAGTGTAACATAAGGCAAACATAAGAATAAATAAATAAAACCACAGTCCTCGAATGAATATTTTGCTTTCAAGTACTTTCCTAGTATGTTACTTGGAAATCCAATGTTAACATGCACAAAAGCAGCAGGAGATTTCTAACACAACAACAACAACAACAACAGGCACAACTAGTCTGTGGGAGAGAAGAGAGGAGAGGAGAGGAGAGGAGGGAAGATGACAGACCGAAGCCGATGGGGAGTTGGACTCTCCAGCTGCAGTCCAGGCTGCTCTGGTAATTCCCTGGGAAGCCTGGACTGAGGATGACGCCGCTGAAGTCTGTCATGGAGCTGCCGCACTGAGCTGAGGGAGACCAGCCAAGGAGAAAGAACATGTCACGTCTCCACAGAACAGTTGGATGGAAAAAAAAAAGAAAAAATGACTTCGGAGGTGAGTGAGAGGTTGAATGTGTGGGAGGGTGAAGGGTTGTGTGTCTGTGCATGCGTGTATCTGCTATCTGTGCATGCATGATGCATGTATGCCAGAAGGGTGATACATGGGGTCATGTGCACATGTTTCGATGCTGTGTGCAAGAGAAGGGGGAGTTTCAGGGGGGGTGAGAGGGTGTGTGTGTGTGTGTGTGGTTTATGTGTGTGGGGTGGCGGTTTGCTTGTGTGCACGTCTGCGTTTGAGCTTCTCTCTGGCTTGTGCGTGTGGATTATCCTCCAAAAGGGCGTTCATGAAAAGACGACCGACTCAGGAACATTCCTTGTTTTGCAGTGACTTTAAATTAAAATAAATGGAGGAGTCGATACTCAATACCGAGTGACACAGTTTCACACAGCGGTGGTGTTGATTACTTCACCCTCCCCCTGCTGCATCTCTCCTTTCTTCTCTTCTCTGACTGTGCCTCTGCACACAGCTTGCTATGAAGGTTACATTCCATTGTCCTGTGGCATTCACCCTGCTCTTATGTAAACACCCATGTGTAATGCAATTAAGGCCACCAGAGGCATGAATGTAAACTTGTGGCTAAATCATTCCTCTCGTCCCCCGACAGGCACATTTATGTGCTAAGTGTTTGGAAACAGGAGGGGTGTTGCCTCCATGTCTTAAGGGACAACCAGCCAGCGACAGAATAAGGCAAGAACCATCCTGGGATTTAATTGTGCTGTTGATGGGGGGGAACTGTTGACCTGCCTGTATGGTGGAGAGGAGAGGAGACTGGACCACTATGATGTGACATGTAAACGAGTGAGGAGTTGGGCTAACAAGCGAGAACAGGGAACACACGTCCAAGAGCTGGCCTGTCATCACTAAAGCTGGGATTTATGTCTGCAGTGAACTGTGAAAACCACAGGGACAGAACATTTACATGAGTGGCGGCGTGTGCGTGCTCATTTGTGTGTATGTGCCTCCCTGTGGATGTGTGCATTTGCACCGAATGTGTGTGTGTGTGTGTGTGTGTGTAATTGGGGGCAACAGAACAGTGAGGTGTCAAAAGAGAAAGTGGAGCGCTTCCTAAGTAATCTCTGGAATCTATCACCATGGAAATCAACATCAGAGGAGCTGTCGGGGGAGACTAGAGACTCTCATCAGGGGTATCAGAACACAAGAATATGGGGCAAAGCCTTATTGATTTTCAACTGAAGGAGAAAGTGTAAAATTCATAAGCCCCACCCACACTGCACTGCACCTAACGGTCTTACAATGAAATTGTGGCTTTCCTAAATAGAATAACAAGACCTCTGTGAGGGCATGGATGTATGTGTGAAAGATAGAGGAAGAACACAGAGGAGGGAGTGTGTCTGTGTTTGATGCCACACATTTGGCTTGGTTATCTACAATATGACCTCATTGAAACCCCACACACTGGAAATGCCAGACTGTATAAAAGAATACATTACCTAAACACAGAGGTACGGGGTAATTCCACCTTCTGACAGGACCGGGCATGCAGGTAATATATGCATTACCCTGTGCAGGAAAAAAAAACAAAAACCATCTTTTCACCACCACCAAACTACTATAACGTCACAAAGCAAAAAACAGAAGAGAAAAAAACATACACCGACAGATCAAACAAAACCACCAGATGCCTGCACCAGGTTTAAGCTCTGTCCTGTGGATTGCTGGAATTGGTGAACACTCATATTTTTAAGATTTTTCCAAATCCCTTCTGAAGGTCAAGAGTAGGATATGGACCTCTTGCTGTTGGCTGGGCAGCTAGAGGACCTCCTAGGATGTGCCCATAGAAATGCTACAGCTTTATAGAAAGAATTAAACATCTTCCTTCCAGACTTTTTTGTAGATGAAAAAAGAATTTGAAAGTGGTACAAGGTTCATCTTCTGGAAGGTATTAATATTACTATTTTTGTTTATATCCATCAAACTTTTTGCGCAATCTTTAAAAGTTTTCTGCAGCCAAAAGGCATGCAAAATGCACATCCAACAATCCACAAACACACACACACGCGCGCACACACACACACACACACCCACACACCCGCACACATGCAAAGACCTGAACACAGACCAAAACACTTCGAAGACTCAACCATTCGAGCGATCTGTTTCTGGAAAGGACTCTGGTGTATTTCTCGTGTTCAGAGTTTCAGCCTGAAGATGTGTGCTATAAGTTGTTGGTTGGCCCAAAGAGGATGTCAAAAGAAGTGAATGCCCTAGCTGGTGAAAAAGTCAATGTGGGATTAGTGAGGCAACTGTTAACACCATCCATCGCCCATGGCCTTGGACGGTTCTACAGCTCAAAACGTCACGGCTATCTACTCGGGAGGATTGGGAGAAGTTAAAGCTGCTTTGTAACAGACACACACAAGCACACACACACACACACACACACACACACATTTTAGAGAAAATACATACTACTTTTGCCTTGACAGAGTCATCTTTTGGGGCATTCCCTTGAAATTGTCACTCCAGGCAAAGGTAGATATGATTCACTTATTATAACCACAAGAGGGCTGGATTTATGCTCCACTAGCACGGCATGCTTTCCCCTACCTGTAGTGTGAAGCCTTGATCACACTGGAAGGACACCATGTCGCCCACAGTGTAGCGGTCGCCCACTTTCTGACCGTTACTGGGGGGCAGCGGCTCTGGGCACGAATCCAAACCTATTGCTTAGGACAGAGTCACAACACACAAGTGTAGACAGCGATCATTCTTCTGCACAATAAGGAGCTGTAACTGCTCAATGCATTTGATATAGCGTACATTATAGAACTTCCATTCATATCCAATGGTAACATTTACATTTAATCTCCCAATGCCTATGGAGAAAGGAGCGTAATTAAATTAACCCCAAATGTTGTAACATGTAATTACACAGTGCTTCATTTTAATGTGCTTGTAATTGCATGAGAATTGAGTTAGGAGGTTTTTTTTCCTCATCATAACGTTGGGAAACTGGGACAAGTCACTAGGCTATTCTACTGATTGTGATCGCAAAATCCTTGCGACGATGATCTGACTCAAGCAATCACTGTGAAATTACAAAGCAATCCCTAACGTATTACTTGACAGAAGCATTGAGCTCCATTGGAACAAAGTGATTACAGCGCCACTGCACAGGTACAGAGAGTCCTGGGAACTTTTCTCAAGGTTTAAAGCCATTAATCATTATAACTTTGGGCTACATTAATGCACGGCACTTGAGTTAAACGAAAGCTGCATGTTCAGTCTGAGAGAAACTTTGACTGAAATTTAAAGTTTCAATTTCATTTGCCCCAGAGATAAATGACAAAATAGATAAAAAAACTCTCAGATGTAGCAATTGTAGAAGTCCCACATTCTACTTCATGCTTGATGCACTCCTGCTGTGCTGTTAGTCACTGAGAAGTAGCGTTTGAAAAATTTAAATTTCATACTTTCATCTGCCAGGTACATGTAATGGTCCGCCAATAAGTCTTTTAAATGTCCTATGGCTTTTTGGTCATATAAAATTGAGATTAAATAAGGTGGAGTGCCTGCTGCAGAAGCAATAAAACACAGATGAATGTAGTGGGGCCTTCTATCATCAATATGACAGAAGTCTCAGTTTTCTCCTTGACTGCAAAGCATAATTAGTAAGCAGACTGTTGGGTGAGGTAGTGGGAAGGTGGGGACACACACACACACACACAGGCACACACATATACACAAACACACACTAGCCCACTCAAAGAGGTGACAGGTCCAAAGAAGTGGGTGGATGGTTAAATGTAAACATGGCAGTAGGAACAACACATAGCCAGCTGTAAGTCAGAGTATCAGATAGTGGGAGGGTGGTCACAAAATCACAAAATCCTGTACAAGAGGAGATTAGAGGTTATAATGGAGTGGGAAGGCACAGTCACCTAAGAGGTGTAAAGCAGAAAGTAAAGGGAGGGCAGTCACAGTTACAACAACTTACTAAGAGCTTAAGAGGGGAGTGGGTGGGTACTGGAGGTGTGACTTTTTCTCATAGTTGAGTTTGAATTAAACCATTATCATGAGAAATTCAATTGACTTTCTACATTTCTATCAGTTCCAAGGGCTGCGTTGGGCTTTATTGGTGGTTCACAGAAAGCATGCAGAACAGTGCTTGATGCCATTTTCTCCAGTCTATCGTTTCCACATGAGATAAGTGTGACATCAAAGTGTAATAGCAGCCATAAAATCAACAGTTTCATGAAATTATCATGTGGCCTAACTGCAGGGAACAAGCAGCTTTCCTGACGCAGCATTCTGTGAAACAATTAAAGTGTTCCACTAAGCAGTGCGCTCTAATTCACCTCAATGGGACTTGAAAAGTGCCAGTGAAAAATATCTAGGCTATTTGGTGCAGATATACTGGGAGGTTTTGACTCATGTCTGCGTTACACAGAAAACCTTCACATTGTATCAAACTATACAAAAATACTGTACCGTCCCACAGCACATTTCAGTTTATTTAAACCTCAGCTCTCTGGCTCCCTAGCTGATCAACTGCCACAATCTCTTCTATTAATAGTGCTAATTAACAGTAGAAATCAAACCATTAGCAAACATAGCTTATTGCATATTAAATATAAACATAGAAGCACTGCACAATGTGCTTTATTGTAAAATGTCAGAGCATATGTCATGAAAAGATTAAGCTACATATATCACAGTCCATGCCAATAGATGAAGAATGTTCTCCTGTCATGAGACATTAAGAAGAAGAGGATTATGGGAGATTAAAATCCAGCTAAAATGTGAGGAAAATACAAAATCATTTTTCATAGTTAGATAAAGGAGTGAAGTGTCTCACTTTTTGATTGCTCAAGCTGAATTTGGCTCTTGAAAACCATGACACCAAGGCGATTACACCACGGTTAAAAAACAATTCCAATGGGTGGTCACATGCACACAACATCCAAATGAAATTTGGAAAGCAGAGAGGAGCGAGACTGTTGTGTGACACACAAAAAGAATTAAGAGGAAACCGCTATAGTTGAGTCAAATAATGTAGTGGGAGGGTGGCTGCAAAAAATAGAATGTGAAAATGAAAGCTACATGGCAGAAGTAGAGGCAAAACATATCAGTCGCACAAATACAAAATAGGTTACTGAGAGGAAAGTCTAAACTGCTGGGAAGGTGCACCAGCAAACTGAAAGTTAGAGTTCACAAAGCATAGCACTGTGGTTATACACTGTCAAAAGCACTGCCAAGATAAGGAAGAAGTGACACACACAGTGGGGAGCAGTGCAGTGGAGTAGAGTGAGGTAGGTTGGATCAAATACAGCAGCAACTGCCATTTAATAGCTAATGGTATTTTTAATTTTGTTGCATCATCATCATTACCACCACCATCAATATTACTATTATGATCATCACATCAGGATGGTTAAGCACAGTGACAGGTCTTGGGAGGAAGCTGTTGAGGTGACAGGTGGTATTGGTCTTAATGGACCCAGGGTCGGTGCCAAGTAAAGTGCAGTTGGGTGGTCATGTGATCACAAACACAGGCTAGAAGGCAGAAAGGTTCAAGAGAGCAGGAGATAGAGATAAGTCCCAACTGGGGTACAGAACAGAGGTCAATTGCTGTAATTTGGCCAAACAAACCAGAACCTGAGCTCTAACAAAAGCAGCTGACGAGAAAGTAAGACAATGAGAGGCTGGTCACATAAACAGAAATACATAATGAGTAGTTCCATGGAAGAGCAATGAGGCTTGATCACAAAGACACAAATCTTTCTCAGTCGGCAGAGAGCAGAAAGGGAGGCGAGTTCACAAATATAACAGCAACAGGACAAGCAGATAGGATGGTGACTAGAGCCTGGTTTACAGGCTGTATCACAGGGCAGCAATGGCAAACTGAGAGACAGACAGTGAGGAAAGAGCCTACTGTGAGACATGGCTGTAAAGCGATTCTCAGCAGTAGGTGGTGGTGGTGGTGGTGGTGAGGGGGTGTTCAGAAAGGAAAGAGCCCACTGAGAGACAAGACTGCGGAGCACTTCCAAGCAAGGGGAGGAAGGTCTGGGAAGAAAGAGATGACTGCGAGGGACAAGACTGTGGAGTCGGTCTCAACAGCGGGACGACGCTCACTGAGAGATGGGACATTCAGATTAGCACGACAGCAACGTTTTCAGGGCGAATTCGCTATTGGAACTCATTTTTTGTGCTGTGGACCAAGGATTGTTGTCACATAAAAACATGTTATTCTTTGACAGGTCATATTGGGCACGGCATCCCACAGTTGCTCATGTTAGCAGAGCTCTTATTATTGCATTTACTGCCTTGGTGATCCCAAAACCCCACAATTGTATCTGCATATGATGGAATTCAACTCCTCTGCACTCTTATTTTCCCTGCAGTTGTGCTTTTTCACTGCCCTCGCTGTACTCCACAGAAAATGAGTGACAATGGGCCTCCCACAGCCACATTCAGAAATTAGCTTCAACGTGTAGGTGACGGAAAAAGTAGCATACAGAGAGACCAAACCATTAAGAAAGAGAGAGGAGTGTGGTTTTTCTGACATTTGAAGAAAAAAACTAAGTCATAAATGTCATAAAAATGTAAAGAACAGTGGTAAGGTGGTCACTAAGGGAATCGCCTGCTGAGAGAAAGGCATTTGAGAGGCTAAAAGGAGGAGGATGGAAGTCCAGTAGCTTGAGACAGAGGGAGGGCCCTAAAGAGCAGTTCCAAAATAATCACAGCTAAACAGGAGTCAGACAGCCAGGCTGACAGGTAGTGAAGACAGATAAGCAGAAAGGAAAATAGAAAATTACAGATGCATGTGGACAAATATGGTTACAGGCATGAAGAAAGACAGACTTTCACTCTCTCTTTCGGTCTCTCCAGTCTCTCACGCCCTTTACCTGTGCCAGCCAGACAAGCTGTCTCTCTCGTTTCTCTGTGTATAGCAACTGGAAGCCAATGGCAGGTAGAGAGACACATAGAGAGACATGTTCTCTCTCTCTCTCTCTCTCTCTCTCCATACCTGTGTACTCCAGGTGGAAGCCGGCGGCTGAGACGCTGATGTCCGACTGGAAGGTCAGATACAAGTTGTTGGAGGTGCTGTTCAGCAGTTGGGGGATGGTCGTACCTGTAACCACATATACGATATATCGAAGGCTGTACAATACATAGTATGTTGGTCTATGTCATGCTCTCTATTCCAGTTCCATTCCTACAACCAGAGAGCATTGGCAGTCTGGACACTGTGGTTCTCTCTTTTGGGAATGCTGAGTGTATCACTATGACAATCGTATGGCGGTCACAAACTTGCAGCCACCCCATTTTTGAGATCAGGCAGTAACATGGCGTCCATAGCTCAAGCTGACCAAACTCTCTTTATTTATGGTTCTACCTATACTTATACAACTACAACAAGCATACAACTAAGTCACACTATAGACGCTGTTTCTATTATACCTTTTAAATGTAGCTTATGTTCTACACAGGTTGTCTGTACCTTTAGAAAGGACTCAGACCAGAAAATCAAACCCATGAGCAAACGCATGCACCACAGAATTACAATTCTAATTGTGGGGTTCGCCGTGCAGAATATTCAGTATGCCTGACATACTGGGGTCGAGATAATTTCCTGTATTCCAGTCTTCTATGTCTTGGGCAATTTTCATGGAGACTCTTACATATAATCAAAGGTTCCCCCAGGATAAAATTGATTGCTAGTTATTTAAGCTCCTCCAGCCTTTTCACACCATGGTGCTGCCCCGTGCAGTGAGAGAGCAATGTACTGTGGAGCTATTACAATATGTAAAGAGTTTCGTTCCAAAATGAGATATCCACCATTTGAGAAAATGTGACACCTACTCTCGCAAAAGTGATAGCTGATATGGAAGCAAAACGCATTATGATACACCAGTGCTTCTTAAACTAGGGTTCAGAATTTAAAAAGTGAAGGCCTGTGTCTAGTGGGTTACCACATAGCACCGGTTTCATTACACTGAGCCCTAAGGCAACACTATAAATTTCTAAAATTTGAGTTACAGGCTAAAATAGAGCGCAGGACATGATGATACCCACCGCAGAGGAAAGTACAGTGTGTGAAGAAGGGGTCGATTTTTCCTTTTTTGACTGGAAGCTTAACAGGTTTTAAGACAGCACTCTCAAAGGACATGCCAAATGTCATCAGCTCCATCACCGCCTCCGTCTGCTGCTTAGACACAGAGCCCTGTGACGTTTGATTGAAATTCAGGCGGGAGCTGACAACTAAAATTCAGTTGTATCGGTTTTACCTGAGTAGCTGCCGAGCCTTGGCGTGTTGCCATCAACCCCGTCGAAAAAATCCAACGAATCCCAGTTGTGTTCCGTGGCAAAGGTCACAACTTGAATCTGAAACATAATTTAATACAAACTAGGGAGACGAAGAAAGAAAGCTTGAAAAGAGGATTATTTTTGAAAAATCATAAAAAAAAAAAACAACACCAAAAAAATCCCCCAGTATATTTACATGGAGCAAAATGGCTGGCTGATAAATAATAAGACAGGGCTGATTAAAAATGAATCCACCCCAGAACTCTTTTAAACTCTCATCAAACATTATACTGCTAAGGTCTCCAACTGTGTCCCCTCACTTGGATGCCGGCTCCCTCAGGAACGGAGATTTTCCAGGCGCAGTTCAGATAGTTGGCATACGGCTCTGGGTATCCGGGAGACAGGATGGTCCCCTTGCGCTCAGTTAACACCCCGCCGCAGGGAACTAGAGAGAGCGAGAGATTCAGTCATGACAAAGCTCAGACTGAGTGATGTGAAGTCTACACACACCTGCAGAGCCAGGAGAGGGCACAGCAGGGAAGAGGGAGATATGAGCCTCGAAGAGCACCATCCCACTTATGGACGAGCCCCCCTTCAAAATGAAGACAAAGTAATTTTCCAGAAGTATGAGATAAACATTTCACCTATGGGAATTGTCGAGGTTAATGGAATGTACAGGCAAATATATTTGAAGCTTTACTTATCAACCGAATGGAGTGTGTGTGTGTGTGTTTGTGCTGGTGGGTGTGGGGAGGATGGAGAGGAATAGACAGGAATATAGTCATCAATCATCAGTGCTATGTTTTGCAGCACAGATCTATCATGTTCATGCCTCGTTGCACAAGTGAATACTAACATCAAAATACACCAGTGTGGTTTTTAAGTCATGCAGACGGATTTCCAGACAGGTGCAGATTGAATATATATATATATATAAGAGTGAAAAGCGTCCACCATGGAAATCCTGAATTCAATACCACTTCTGCCCAGGATTGAGTCTATGCTAATCTGTCGCTAGAAACATTTCCCTATTTGGTAAAGTATTGTAGCAAAGACTCGTATGCCATCCCTCGTGTCTGGACCATTTCCACACCTCGAGGTGGATATAATAGGATTTTGTACAGCCTGTGCCTCCCCCATCAAACCCAGTTTGTAGATCGTGCCTCCCCAAGGCATTAGTTGCACAGCATTGAGTACAGTAGTCTTGTACCAAATGATTCAATCAAACAGGAAATGGGGTGTGTGTACACTATATATGGTGCAACTGCTAATACCTGGGTTTAACATTTGTTGAGTTATTTGATGTAGTGTAATTCTATGGACTAGGACAGATCAGTGTTGAACATTTGTAAACACAAACAACTCTCTCCCAAATCGACAAAACAACGAGCCAAGATCAGTGGGATAAGTCATCAAGATGTAAAGCCTGGAGCCACTGCATTGGCAACGAATGACAGACTGATTCTGTGTACTCTTACACTATGTTCTTGAGCTCCAGCTACAAAGCTACAACTGTGCTTTATTTTACAGTAGTGCTGTAAGGTCTGAACAAGAAAATGTATCCTTGTCCCCAGAAAATCATCTTGTGTCAAAGTAATTTTTCTATCTTTCATCATTTAATTCTCAGTGGAGCTTTATACCGGTGTGACATCACAAATTAGGGGGCAGGACACAATCTTCTCTTGTAAATTTGGACCCTGAAGTGCAATCTCATCTCTCGCAGGGCCATACAAATCATCTATTTCAATTGTGAAGTAGGGTGCTATTCCTCTCAAAGCACACCTTGTTTCTGCCAGTGACACAAGGAACATATTTATCATGCCTCTCGGCTCTCAGATGAATGCTGAACTGGAATCCCTGGCCAGGTTGTGATGACATTGACACCCACTGTGATATACTTAAGAAGCAAACTGTTTTTAAGATTAGGTTTCTTACTCAATCCCAGTAAAATGCAGACCTGAAACCTTTGTTTGTTACATACGTTGCTGTGGCTCTCAAAATGCCACCCAGCACAATATGGATTGGGTCAGTAATGCACAATATAGCTCCAGTGAGGTAAAGGAACATAGTAATTACAGAGCAACAATTTCCTTTTAGCTTTTCATTCAGCCAACTACGCTGTGTTATATGGTGTTTTGATCATAATGCACTGTGGTCCATTAGACTGTTAAACATTATTTTATAACAGTAGACTGTTATTTCCTTCTGTTTAACAGAATACATTCCCTTCCAATTGAAATGTAGGCTTTGCTGGCTACTCATTGGAACAAGTGACTTATTGGCCTGTTAAGGGGAGCAAGTAAAATCTCTAACACTTTGAAGTGTAATGTAAAAATGTTGTAAAAATGTTTCCTTTTTAATTGTCGCTCTGCTATGTTGAGATCCATTGTTATGCTGTCACCAGCTGGTGTGTATTTGTCGGACATCTGTTAAGCCACCCTGCGTATTTCAACATTCATTTCATGACAGATATCCAAAAAAAGAGACGTGATAGAAAAGTCTATATCCAAGACCACTGACTTTCAAACCCACCTAATGTTCTCTTTTTTCCCCTTTCCCTCCCTCCCAATACAGAAACAAGTGTTACGTAGATTTCCAAGGATGTAACTGCCAATTGGGGAACAATGGACCTCCTATCTTCTTTTACATCCATCGAGTACTTGGTTAATCAGATCTCTGATGTTCAAGGTTACCTAGCTATTGTATTTAACACTTCTCCTATAGGACCATAAGCAAAGCTGTCACTCAAAGGGAAGATGTTCAACAAAGGAAGACAAAGTGTCCTCACAACAAGGGACCAGATGTTACTTGTCAATGACAAGGGTTTTGCCTGCACAGGTCAATGATAATCACTGTGTTTTCAATATCCATCAACCACTGGAGGATTTGGTTTGAAAGACAAGAAAGACATGGAGGGAGGTAAGAAAGAGAACGAGAGCAAAAGAAAAAGACACTACTTATCAACAAGAACACAAAATAGCAGAGGGAGAAGGGGAAATAAACACATTTTTCAAGTCATCAGTTTGCCGCAATTTCAAACTCATCAATATTTTACAGGTGATATCCACCCTCCCACACATGCTCTGAGAATCATGCCAAAGTGACTTCTTCATTCCTTTAGCTTTTACCATGGCAATGGAGGTCATCATTAGAGCTTCAAAATGGGTAGTGGGTGGGGAAAGGCTGCAAGGAGGGCTGCGCCTCCCACCAATTAGGGCTTACATGGACGATATGACGACTATGACATCAACAGCTCATCCTATGTACTAGTAGGTTACTGGATAAGCTGAATAGTAATCTACAGTGGGCGAGGATGAAAGTGAAGCCAAGTAGGTCTAGGAGTATTTCTATTGTTAAAGGGAAGGTAGTAGACAAGAAGTTTTTCATAGATGATGAAGTGGTGCCAACAGTGATAGAGAAACCGGTCAAAAGCTTAGGAAGATGGTATGTACTGTGTCGTACTGTGGTATTGACGGGGGTCTGTACTGCTAGCTAGGGAAGTTCCCATCAGTCAAGTATAGGCATGGTGGCACATACATACACACACACACACACACTTTAGCTGTGTTGTCTAGTTGTGTTGGCAGTTAGGCAGACTTGTACTGGTATGGCTAGGCTAATGCTAGGTCAAGGCTAGGATCAAGGCTAACCAAGGCTAGGGTAGTGCTAGGTTGATGGCAGGCATTAGATGGCGAGGGTAAAAGGGAGTTGTGAGGTGGTGGCATAGAGGAATGACTCTGTAGATCTATGACAGTGTAGCCTGATGTCTGCTATGGTGTTGCATCTGATGGTGGTTATATCACTCGCTTGTTTTGCTTTTTTAAACTGAATTGGGCTTCTGCAAGTGTTTAACTTGGATTATGGCACAAGGGATAGTAACATCTTGTCCTGTGCATTAATGAATGAAAAAGGTGCTGTTGGGTTTAAGTGAAGCACCTGGCTATCAGCCAAGCTAAATTCTGCATGAGAGAAACATTGGTGACATCTTCAACTCATGCAGAGCCAAACACTAGGCAGATCAACAGCGTAGTGAATTTCCTCAGTGATGTGCTCCTGGTCACCACTCTTCTGGACAGCCTGAGGCTGCTATCAACATAATTATTTGTAAGGATATTTACTACTATTTACTACTACTACACAGACAGTGCCACAGACAACCACAACACATTCACAGAACAATAGTAAAAACACAGAGACACTTCTAAACCTTGCCCTTCAGCTTCACAAGTCTTCCTGGTTTCTTAAAGTTACAATATCCAACTTTTTGTCTTGAGGCAGGAAGTGTAGTCCAACTCTTCTCTCCTTCAGTTGGTCAAGTTCCAACTCCAACACTTGTCACTCATCTTGTTGTTGTAATGACTCCCCTGTAATGTGGTCCCTTGCCTCACCTTGATAGCCACAACCCAGCTCAGCGCTGGACGCACCCATACAACCCACGCCCACAGCAAATGGTGTACACCCCAAAATATCATGAACATTATTGAAAAGCCAATTTCAGGCAAACAGTGGAAATTAGGCATGCTGTAACTTTAAACAACTCCTAAACAGAGAGGCCTTACCAGCACACAAGACTCCCACTGAGCAGCACTCATACCAGCAGTACACAGACAGAGGAAGGACAGTGATAGCATCCTGTTTGACTGTAACGGGAACACAACAAGTACAGATTCTATCATCCCACAGTGCATTTGTGGCGATGACATATAGACCTAGTTCATTACTGAATCTGATTTCAGCTCCCTAGCTGATAAGATGCTTTCATCTGCCACTTGAACTGCTATCACCTATAACATATTATATCCATACACAGAAGCACTGCTTATGAGTATGGATATAAGCACTGAGTATGCAGTGTTTCCCACAGATTGTCAGTTTATTGTTATTATTGCTGATGTTTCATTTAGCAAGCCCAGTAACTTTAAGCTCATGACAACATTGCAACATTAGCTATTACTTCCATCAGATTATCAACGCTACATTTGAAACCATTCAGTTTGTGTTGACACAGATGCACACAAGAATGCTGACCTAATGAATGAAAATCATTAGTGAGCAATCCTAAATTAGAAGTCCTCTTTTAACATGTTGGATAAATAGAGGCTTTCTTTTAACCTCATGTAAACCAGATCTAATCACACAAACCAAATTTCCACTTGTGAACAATGAAGATTATCACTCAGAATTAGTTTTTCCCCCCAAGTTGGCTTACACACTGAAATGCAACTAGGCAAAAGAAAAAATTGGCAAGAAACCTTAAAAGCAATGAATGATTTTACTTTTGGAAATGTTTAATGAGTTGGATAGGTGAACAGATAGGGATTCAATTTTTCAAACTAATAATGATTTTCAAACCTACATAGGAACCTTGCTTGTATTCAAACTCTCCAATATGTCATCTCCAACTCTATGGTCCCTAAATATATTTAGCCTTTCAACAGCTGAATAGTTGTAAAAGATTTCCATTTCCTCATTTATTAACTCCTCCACTTCTCCTTTGTAGTGTTTCCTCTACATTCATTCAGCAGTGGTGGGCCACCACAGCAAGAAAACTACCACTACTGCTAGAGAAAATCTGAAATAAACACAACATAACTGAGCTCAATTTCACTCAAAAAGAAAAAAAAAAACAAGTATAAGCCCAGTCTTAAAAAAAAGCGCTTTAAATTATTGAGTATCAAAATAAGAACAGTTTTATTGTGTACATGGAGCTGCTACAAGATTATTACTGAGGAAACAAGGCTTTGTTTCCTACAAACTGTGACTCCCAGTTTGTTGGAAGTGGAGATCAAGTTAAGTAGGTGGCAAGCACAGCGATGATGCTTCGGTAGTAGGTATTCCAACCCATCATCTTCATCCACACATGGAGCTCCACCTTGATCTTCTTCTTCTTCCTCATTTGCTCCATCTCCCATTTCCTCTTCAGGTGGGTTTGCATCTTCACTTGAGTCCAAATTTTTGTTGAGGCGTTGTCAGTAGTTGTACTGACAACATCTTCCTACAGATGTTGTACTCTATATGTATCACTGAAAGCACCAGCTAACACATCAAATGTGCGGGATTCCTTAAGCTGCTTGCAAGCAAGTGCTACAGAGGCTGTCAGGGTCTAGCCAATGAGCAGTCACACCAAAAAAACTCTGCCGCTGCACAGTCCACCGTAAAAACAAAAATTTGGAAACTTTGTCAAGAGTAACGCGAGGTTAGAAATGTTGTGGCGTAAAAGTCGAAAGTCTCAATAACTGAATATACTAAAGTAAAGTACACATACAGTACTTGTGGTATACTTGTAGAAGATGTTTTTTCCGTACTTTAGATCGCAGATGAGTGCCAAATAGGCGTCCAATTCTTGCCGGCGATCAGGAAACATGTTAGGATTGGCCAATCCATCGACAATGTGTGACACACACCTTAATACTTCTTTTTAAAGAATACATTATTTAGAAGTGATACAAATAAAAAAAATGTAGATGTTTGAGAAATGCTCTTATGCAATTGAAATATATCTGAATATCTTTTTCACACACCATTTGGTAAGGTTTTCTCAAATACATGTATGCTCCTGATACACAGTGTGAATTGTTTTGGTGTTTTAACTAATACCAGACTAAATGAATATGGTCATCTATGCGTTATTGTCACTACTGCTAGTGAATTAACTTTGAACTTTCACTTCTGTTGAAAAATATTGTAAATTATTAATTCAATTATTTTTGTTTGAGAAATATTTGACTAAAATGTTCTACTTTTCAATGCTCATCTGAGGGAACAAAGGTTCAGTACATGGGAGAAATGTAATTTTCCACTCAGTGTCTGATTACATGACCTGTTGAATATACTGACTCCACTAGCAGCTTGGATAATGTTACATAGTGGACGGTAACATCCCAAGTTCAATATTGGAGAAAAAAAGTTAATTACCTTTTCGTTGTCGTGTGGATATCAGCTCGGCTGAGTTTAAAGCCATATCTCTGCATGATGTAATTTTGCGATCACATGTGGGGGAAGGCAAAATAATGCTGACAAGATTAATATCTTTCCCCTGTAGAATTCGAGACCTCAACCTAGACTGGAGCGGGGACAGAGGAGGCTAGAGTATGCTGAGGCACCGTCTCTGAGGCTTGGGTGGTCGGCCTGTCAAAGCTGATGGGAAGGCAGCCGAGGGGGAAGAAGGAAGCAGGTAGAAGAGGGGGAAACCTTTGAGGAATCTGGTAAGCTGAGGGGGCTGACGATGTTTGAGCAGCAGCGTCGTTCTCCAGAGCTTGTAGGCAAGAATCCATGGAGCCCAGGGAACCTATGAGAGACGGCATGGTTCCCAGCAGTGAGCAGAGGTTTGCTGGAAGTCCCCCAGGCATGTGCTTTTTTGTTTTGATATGTTGTTTCCCTCCTAGCTGAGCTTTGTTTTCATTCACTTCACATGTGCAAATAAATAAATTCCACTTAACTAGCATTGATTCTGTCCTAATTTAGATGCTGAACAGCACGCAGATCCCCCTCACTTCCCCCTCTGCTTTCTTCTCTGCTTTGCTCATTCACCACTTTTCTCTCTGGTCTGTACTACGTCATGCATTGTCACTCAGAGTGATTTCTTTCCATCCTTTCTCTTTCTTCTTCTGTTCGGCACAGGGGTGTCATTATTAACGGCCTCACAGATCACATCACCAGAGGCACAGGTGTGAATCCAACATCTTTCTCCTCGGATCATATCAGTCACCCTAACACCTTATACATGTCCAGAGGGAGGTGGGGTAAAAAGAGCAGGGGTAAGAGTTATGTTGTTGCACTCAGAAGAGTGAGGTGACAGCAGGTTGCTAAAGAACTGATGAGTACAGAGGGGACATGTTTCACCTGAGACATTTCCTACTGCGATACATGTCCTCCATGATGACTTCCTGTCATCAATATCATTACTTCCTGCTGAGGTGAGGTGACAAAGGTATCTGGTCTGTATCTGTCTTGCACCATACTGCCATGCTGCCAAGACTCTGTGTGTGTGTCTGTGTATGAGTTTGCAAGGGTGAGTGTGTGTGTGTGTGTAGGGCATGAGAGGATTTAATTTGGATGGTACAGTAAATTATTAATTTCATAATGGGCTTCTCCCTCCTCATAATCCAAGCCTAACTGTCTTGCATGTGTCTCAGTGTGACTCTCCTGTTGTTTATTCCATCAGCTGAGTTCATCAGTTCACCAACTTTGACCACTTGAACAGTAAAATTATAAACACAGAGACAAAACACAATACTGGCGTGCATTTTAAAGCAGGCACAGACCTGGAACTAACATGCATAAAATAAAGGAAAATATGAATCATAACATCACCTTGAGTTCAGAGGATGGGGAGAAAGAGATGGAAAACACTTACAGAGCAGATGGGGCGTTCCAATAAAGAGAACACTGAATTTCAGATATGAAAAATGTTTGAAATATTTCCCCGTGCCCTAGCAGTAGCTCTGTCTGTATTAATGAACAGGCAATATGTCTCCCATAACCAGAAACGAGAAAAAGTTCATGACATTGGTATTTTTCATGAAAACCTATTTTATATTTATTCAGGGGAAAATTCATGGAGTTTTTATCAGGATGACTGTAGGAGATCACAAGTGGAATGGCTATAAATGACAATAAAATGCTCAGCTTGTAATTGCATTCCTATCTGGATGCACACAAATTCTCACTTTTAGGTATTTAGGCATTTCAGTGTGTAAATGGTACAACAGTTAGTTTTGACTGATCAATACAATCATTGAGAGGTTACCCAGTATCACCAGTGTCAGAGGTACCTTGTTATCGCAAAGAAATATTGATACACTGAAAACAATCATATCTCTGGTCAAAACTGTTGTATAAAGCTCCCTACTATCTGTCAAAACATATCAGCAATCGCTCCGTGATGTAGCAAATCTTATTTCAGCAGCTGACTGGAGGAGAGCTATTCCAATGCTACACCACTGTCCTGTCAAATCACTGGATACTCGGCAATAACAAGACCCCTTTAGCTGGAAACCAATGAATCAAACTCAAATCTAATAGTTCAGACACAAACCTAATCACAGCTGAAGGAGAGAGCCTATTGGGGAGCCTCAATGGCTAGTCTGTATGAAAAAGGGACATTTCTGCCAGGGGCTCAGACTCTAACCCTCTCAAATGTGATAGCAACAACAGTTGTGGGAGAAGTGATAGAAGCTGAAAGAGATACAAAATGGAAATAAAGAGCAGTTTGAAAAGGTGAGGCAAGAAGATTTGACAGTATCACAACAAAATGGTCATCTAACATGTATAACAATACCAAAAACAAGACATACTGATGCATATAGCTAAGAAAAGAGCAGTGAAATGCAGTCAAAATGTATGAATTTAATGTGAGGACATTGAGAAAGAAAATCATTTTAATTGTTCAAAGTGATACTTCTTCTTACTCATGTGGGCCAGGTATGCACTCATCTCAGAACATGCTATCTTGAATCAAAAGAGAAGGGGCCTGAGAGTCTTCGTACTTTGTGAGATATCTACAGTGGTAGAATGCACGAACATGCTGGGGACTGTCAATTGTCTGCGGTGTCCATTGGGCTGACGTAGTAGCCACACTGATCTGATACATTGTTGCAGTGTGTGCACAAGAAGCAATTTTATTATGATACACAAAACAGCTGGGCTGAACAGAAAGCAGGGAAAATAGAAAGAGCAAATGAGAGTTGCACAAAAAACAAACCTGACTGTGTTCTTGTAGTGACATTGAAAATGCATTAGAAATAGCACCCCAACTATATCTGACCAGACATTTGCGCTTCAGTATCTCCAACTGGGACCCTTGAGATTATTTGAAGGGAGGGCAGTCCATTCGAAAATTTTATGCCTGGCACTCCAAGCTGGAAATTCTAAACAGGAGAAAGACTCAAAGTGTATATTCAACTTCTACCTGCTGCTTACAATCCTCAGTAACCATGGAAACAGAAAGGATTGAGACAGAAAGGGTTGCTGTAATCTCTATCAGATCAGCACTAGGAAGACTGAACTCTGGTACATTTTAGATGGATGGAAGGCTGCATCGACGAGAGAAAAAAAATATAACACAGAATGCACTCATTATGTGATTAATAAAACTACACCCTCCACTGATGCCACCTGAAAGCCCTGAAATGTTGTCTCACTCCTCAACCGCAACCTTACAAAGACGTTGCGGAGGGACACGGCACTTCATGTCATCACTTGTGGAGAGGACTAGGCTCGTTTGTGGGGTTTTTCATGAAGAGCAAGTAAGAAAAGTTTATATTTGTATTTACTTTCCAGTTTTTTTTATTATTATATTGGTCTTTATTCAATAGTTAGCAGGAGAGAGAGACAGGAAAGATTGGGTGAGAGAGGAGGGATGACATGCGACGTAGCTCCCAGGCTATATTTGAACCCAGGACGTTGTGGTTATGTGGTATGTGCCTTCACTGAAACACCAGGACACCACCAAGCAGATCCCAAGCACTGACATTTTTTAGTGAATGCTCTCAATGGTGCAGCATACATTTGTCCTCTGAACTCTTATCATAAAATACTCTCTTTAATGTGCCTTTATTTTTTTACTAGCATTTTTCCATTGCTAGACCAGAATAGCTCATTTGTACTTCTAATTTTGGAATAGCTCACCCTTTCACAATTACCCTCATGCTGATAAGGCTGTGTATATCTTTATTTCCCCTGAGACAGTTCTCAATCCAGTCCTCAAGGACCCCGTCCTGGAGGTTTTAGCTCCAGCTTTACTCAGGCAAACGTGAACCAATTAAAGTATCATGAATACGTTAGCCTCGAATTGGTTCAGGTGTGCCTGAGTAGAGCTGGAGCTAAAACCTGCAGGACTGGATTGAGAACCGCTGCCCTAAGTCAGCAGTGATGTTTTTGGTTTGACTCCCAAAAAAAAAAAAAAAATCTCTCTCTCACTCACACACACACACACACACACACACACACACACACACACACACACACACACACACACACACACGCCATGCTTTTCACCAGAGAGTCCAGGAATGGCACCTATTGACCATTTTAGGCATTTAGCTGATGCTCTCATTCAGAGCAATTAAAGCCCAACAGTACTGACCAATACACAGAATGTAACTTAACAATCCTTTGTGCCAGAAGCAGTACAGAAGCTTGATTCAGATGTTAAAAGAATGATGTACTAACCCACAAATGGGTACATGGTTATTAAGGAGCCTAAGGGTCAGAGCAACAGTGCCCAGACAACATGTGTGCTTAGAATATTTATGTGTAATGGACAAGAGAAACAAGACAAGGAACGGTCAAGTTCAAGGACACTTATGAATCTGAGACCTCCCAGGTACAGCACCAACCTCAGCTCAAGATGGCTATGCTTACGTGCACCAAATTATCTAATAGTTGCCTTTACTTTGATTATGAGAATAATATGACCAAGCCATTTAAATGCATTGTAGAAAAATGTTCCATTAATATCCTCATTTTCATGCAATCTTGTATATTGCAGTTGTTGATTGAGTGTGTCTCCTCCCCTATAGACTACAGGCATCAATTATTTCCCTCCTGTCATAAACTGCAGTTATATTCCACCCATGGTATTTCTGCTGCTCCCATGTAATGTTCCTGCAATTAATCAAGAGCTAAGAAACAAGGTCTTAACATTGGATGTAACCAGAGATAAAAATGCCAACACTTCAAGGTGCACTGGGCAAGTGTTGCAAAATGTCCAACTGAAAGGCTTACTGGGAGTTGGGGCTGCAGCCCTATTTGGAGGCTCACAGAGGGGTTGGGAAAGTTACTCGCATTACAGCAGTTTTATTATTGTCACATGCTGCCCAGACTCATCAGCAAATTCGCAACTTGCCTTCATCGCTCTTAAGTCTATTTGAACTGGAGCAGTCAATAGGTGATAGGTCAATAGGTGATCTTAAGGCAGGGGTTTTCCATTAATTTTATGCACCGGCCATTTTCATAGTTGTAAATGAGATGGCAGGCCAGACGCAGTAACAAGTACTCCTTGGAGTGGAATCGGCAACAATCCTACCGACTGGGGTACCCGTAGACCCCAGAGGTATACTTTTTGTCATATCTCATAGGTGCTTTATTCTATCAATCCAATTTTTCATGACTTTGTCAATCAATTTGTTCCTAATGACTTCATCATTGTTTTCTGTTTCTGTTTTAATTAGTGCTTCTTAAAAATACCAACGTATTGGGGTCCTGGGGGACCCCAGTCCAAAGCACCCAATTCCGCCCATGCAGTTTTAATAGATGGAACTATTTAGTGATTTCATGTTTGTCATGGGTCCTAATTTACAGTATCGCACACTATCAGAGGGGGTAGGGCCACTCTGTCAGTCATTTTGAAGGAGACAGACACAGATGCAGTAGACACAGATTTCCTCATGTGCTCTGCCGACGACCCTAAATACTGCTCTTCCTAAGGTAAGATGATGTTCAAAGTCAGTAATACAATACATAATTTCATAATAAAATGTTTTATAACTATCAAATTAAATGTTTATGTTCTATTATACAAGATAATACTGTAAAATAGTGTCATGCATATGATTGACATATGATGAACATATGTTAACATATGAAAAAATTCCTCCACCAGCAGGGCGAAGACAACTGACATCATCAGCAATCAACCAGGTATAACAAAGGCAGCAGAGAGCAAAACAGAGGAAGAATCTCTTAATTTTTAACTGACCCCAGAGATGATTGATGTTATAGTGCGAGAGACTAACAGAGAAGCTGAACGAAGAATCAGGAAATGGAATGAGAGGCATCCCACCAACATTAGTGATGAATGGAAAGCAGTGGATGACACAGAAATAAAAGCAGTCATTAGCCTTTTGATCATAGCAGGGGTGTCTAAAGATAACCATGAGCCTGTAGATTCCCTCTGGTCAGAGACTGACTAGAAATCTGTGTTCACAGCAACTATGTCCAGAACAAGATTCCAACACATATTGAGATACATGAGGTTCAACAACAAAGCAACAAGGGGAGAGCGAATGACAACAGACAAGCTTGCCCCTTTCAGAGTTATATGGACCATGTTTGTAGCCCAGCTCCCAAAGTACCTCATTCCAGGCGCAGACGTGTGTGGATGAGCACCTTGTTGGTTTCAGAGGCAAGTGCAGTTTCCAACAGTACATCCCATCCAAGCCTGACAAATATGGAATAAAGATCTGGTGGAATTGTGATGCAGAGACCAGCTACCCTCTCAAAGGTGAGGTATACCTTGGCAGACAACCTGGACAGCAACGAGAAGTAGGTCAAGGGGCCTGTGTAGTCAAAGAGCTTGTGGGGCCTTGGTGCGAAAGTGGCAGAAATGTCACAGCCGACAATTTCTTTACATCCGTTCTGTTAGCTGAAGCCTTACTAGAAGATGGATTGACATATGTTGGCACTATCAAGTCAAACAAGCCACATATCCCAGAGGAGATGAAGGCTAACAATGACAGAGAGATCAAAAGTTCATGGTTTGGCTTTCATGGGCAGCTTAGAATGGTGTCATATTTACCGGCAAAAGGAAAAGCGGTACTGGTGCTGTCCTCCATGCCCCATGACACAAAGGTTGAAGGTGAGAAGCAGAGACCAGAGATCATACTACACTACAGTGCAACCAAAAGTGGTGTGGATAATCTGGATCATCTAGCCAAAATGTTCACAACCAGAAGACAAATAAACAGATGGCCGATGGTGCTGTTTATGAACATGGTGGATGTTGCTGCCATCGCTGCCTGGGGAACTTCCCAGATTGGAAGTTTTCAGAATGTGGCCGACGTCGCCGGATCTACCGACAGCTGGGGCATGCCCTGGTCATGCCACACATGATGAGGAGAGCTGACACTGCCACGCTCCAAGCCCCAATCCGAGCAGCAATGACCATCATGGGAGTGAGGAAAACTCCACCTGCTGCTGTGGACGTCCAACATTCAGCTGGAAAATCTACTCGAAAAAGGTGTTGCCTTTGCTCCCGAAACACAAACAGGAAGGTAGCAAATGTTTGCTCCTCCTGTCACATGCCAGTATACCCTGAGCATAGCATGAGCCAAATCATGTGCTATAACTGCCTGTAGCGTGTGGTGTTCATAGTTCTATGTAAACGCCATTCATTTTATATTAATCTAAGTTTGAATTACATTTATTCAACCTTTATTTTGACAAGGGGTCATACTGAGACCAAGGTCTCTATCTACTTTTGTATTGAAAGACAAATAAAATTAAAAAGTGCTGAAGTTTGAATGACTGTGGGTTTATTTCAATTATTTTATATTGGGGTCAAAATGACCCCGGTTAACACAAATAATGTTTACTTGAAATTACTGAAAACGAAATGATACCAGAATCAAAGGATGGTAAATACGCTTTTAAGTACTAATGTGGATTGTACTTGTGATAAAAGCTGCAATATACAATACACAATATACAAATTAACTGTAACTTTCCTAAAATAATAATCTGTTTTTTTTCAGATGACATTAATTACATATAATAATGTTTTGAGAAGAAATAAGTTAACATTTTGCTATGATGGTTGTTTCTTACAGTAGTTTATTCTTCAGTCGGTAGTCCTTGTATGTTCAATATGTTGGTAGGATGAGGGTTAATATGTTTCAATTGTTGCTTTTACCGGCTTTGGGTAGTGAGCATATGTCATGTGCAGGACAAACTAAGTGAACAGTGAAACCACCTGAGCTTTGTTTGAATTAGTGCAAATAATTTGAATGATAACGTTCTTTGTTTAATGAACGCCAGGGGTCACAGGCCCATTCTGAGGGCAAATGCATGGCAGATCAGACAGAGGGCAAGATTGCAAACAAAACGATACTTTTAACTATTAAAGGTGAACAGAAACCAAGCTTTGTCGAGAGGCCCTTCAGCACCCTGCCCGACTGCTCTGCTGCTCTCCCCCCTTGCACTGTAGATTCCACTCTTTTAAGTATGTTGTGTGGCAATCAGCTCCCACCTGGCTGATTGATAATGCCCTTCAGCTGGGGCAAGAAGGCTGACTAGCTGTTGTCAGCTGGGGGATGTAGTTCTTTTCCACAGTTTTTCTGTGGCAGATACCACAGTCTAGGGCTGGGCAATATGACTTTAAAATGATATCCCGATATTTTTTAGGTAGAATGATGATATACGATATATCTCAATATAGCTTAAATTATTGTATTTAAGGTCATAACCACATACAAAGTCACACATAAAACATGCTTTATTCACTCAAATCAGACTTCATTTTTTGAAAATAAGTGCTGTCAGAATTAACGTATCAAATAACTAAATCAAGCTCAAAAAGAGCAAGCACAAAATGTGCATGTGGCAGACTGGGGGGAAAGTGGGGGTGAGGCGTAGGCTGGATCCAGGAGAGAGTTGAGTCAGTGGACTGACTCCCTGGATCCAGCACCGGCTGCGGCCAATTAAGGCCGATTGCAGCTGGGCCCTTTTAACCTGTGTGTGCATGTGTGAACTGGAGTGTGTCAGAGTGAGAGCCTGATTGAGTGCTTGAGTCCGACGTGTGGAGCGGAGAGGACGAGACCAGCAGCGGCAACCGATCATGTTCCCGGGGGATGCAGCCGGGGGCAGACCTGCAAGAGCTGTCCAGTCGGGGTTGGAGCTGAAAAGCGCCCTGGAAGCCTGGTGGACTCACAGCTTTGGTGCTCCACGGCTGACCTGCCGGGACAGAGGGGAGGTGCACCGGCCTGGAGAGACGGAGCTGAAAAGCGGCTATCAAGACCGGGTCCTTTATATTGCTGGTGCAAATAAAGCAGCCTGCTGGCCCATTAACGCTCAGCTCCTGACTCTGTCTGTCACAGCCCCGGTAGTAGCGCAAATAAATAATAACATAAAAAGTTTTCTTAATTACAAAGAAAAAATAAAAGGCAGAGTCTTTAAAAATGTGCAAAATAACATCTCTGTCTGAAGTATTTCCATCCGTTTTCATTTACTAAAGCCTACCCTGGAGAATGCCGGTAGGTGGTGGCAGTGCACAGGGAACAATAGGGAAAGAAAAATAAAAATAACGTTTAAAAACTGTAAAACGCCAAATATCTCTATGAATTTTCATGTCGTATAGTAAAAAATATATCTATCAAAATATATCTATCATATCGGAGAACTCATATCGCCCAGCCCTACCGCAGTCTGCCACATGTTAAGAGATGTGTCTGTTTTGCTCACTACTACTTGATCAGTAGTTAGTGGAAACTAGCCCACCAGCACTCTCTGTAGTTTCCCCCCAGTTACCTGTTTACTGTTACCATGGAGATTTTCTTGATTTGCGCTCTTCTTTTCATAATAAAAGTCATGGAAACCTCTGCCTTAAGGTGTTGAGGTGACACTTAAAGCTAAAGCTGCATTATGTAAAAATATAAGCATCATTTCAGTCTAGTTCATGAGGTGGGGCTGCGACAGAGAATACTGGCCCCTCCCGCTTCATTGAGCAGAGAATTATGTCAAGTCAGTCGGGTGAAGTCCAGAGGCAGTTAGTAACACACAGTTCATAGGACATCAGCACCCCTGCCATGGAGACAGCCTCTAGCACCAAGGAAGGCAGAGAGGCTAGCCAGCCAAAAAAGGGAACGATTAGTGCTCAGAAGCCTAGAGTTAAGTGGCCAGGGGCTTCTGAATGCAGGAAATGGGAAGTTATCAATAGTGACTTGATTAGGGTGTTCGATAAGATTAAAGGAATTGCGAGTATAAAAAATGGGGGATATTATTCATGGAGTATGGAGTAGAAAACTTTGGCATCCTTGAGAAAATGAAGAAGGCATGCGTCGACGTAGGGGACAACAAGAGATAGACAGACTATCTGGAAGAGAAGGCAGCTTAGGAGGCGGTGGAGGAAGGCTGCAGAAGTTGAGAAAGAAGGCATAAGTATGTTGCAGGCAGATGTGAAGAAGCAAAGCAATTGGTAGCATTAAGGAGAGCAGAGAACATTAGGAAAAACAGGAAAAATAAAGAGCAAGCCAGAATAGCATTTTACACAGACCCATTTAGATTTGTGAAATCGTTATTTAACAAGGAGAAGAGTGGTAGTTTAAGGGCAACTAAGCAGGAGCTTGGGGAATATTTGGAAAAGGTGCACATAGATAGGGAAAGATTTAGAGAGCTAGAGCTCCCGCTCAATATTCCACCAATTGGAGAGATAGACTTTCAGTGTGATGTTAGCCCACCAAGGTGGAAAGAGGTACAGGAGGTAGTGAGGCGTGCAAGGGCCTCTTCAGCCCCAGGGCCTAATGGAGTCCCCTACCGGCTATACAAAAGTGCACCAGATGTGCTGAGGTTTCTATGGAAGATGATGAATTTAGTCTGGAATAAACAGTTTATTCCAAAAGTATGGCGTAGAGCAGGGGGAATTTTCAGAACCAAAGAGAAGGATTCTAGCCTGACAGAAAAGTACAAGTGTGTCAAGGTTAGATTGGAAATGACTCTGACCAAGTCAAAGGATCCAATGGTTAGGAGTGTAGCTCCCACAGTTAAAACGGGGCGGAAGTGGAACCCAAAAGAGGCAGTGCAGCACTTAGACATAGAGACATCGTAGGCCAGGTGCAGCATGGGC
>OOFE01001766.1:124351-138536 GCA_900323365.1 Monocentris japonica | reverse complement strand
TGCAAGGATGCAAACCTTTAAGGAATACCACCTGAGCCACAAACACTACATGACTAAACTAGTTCCACTAAGCATCAGGTCAAAAATAGTATCAATTCTGTAATCTATAAGTGAACATCAATGATGTTAAATAAAGAAGAATAAAAAAAAAAAGACTATTTTTAACATCAATGATGTTCACTTATAGTTCCATACCTAGGGCTTTAACAGTAGTCCTCCTGGCTGGTTGAAAGCATACTGTTGCAGTATGAGTGCGGACAGAAGTGAAAGGGGGTAAACTTCAGGGCAGCTCCTCCCAGCCCATTTTAAATATCCCTCCCACGCATTTTCCAACACCTCAGTGTGAATGTGAGGCCATTACGGCTCCATTCAGAATGATGGCTGCTGGTGTCAAGGGTGACACCTCAGATTCAATCTCCACAACAGGCAATGAGACTGTAACATGCTCTGCCATTCAAAATGCAATCATGTAAATGCATTGCTCCAACACCAAATTCCTCATGAGCAGAGTAGATTAGAAAATAGATCATTTTTATTTGCTTTTTAGAATTGCAACACATGTCCAGCTTTAGCTTTTCAAGTTGCAATGGCCATGCATTCGGAAAATCCTTCCGCTCTTAATCTGCATGGTTTTATCTCAAAATCTGTGTAGCCGGCTTATCTAGGCCTGTCTGGTGAGGCATGCCTTCTTCTTAGAAAAGACATACGTGCCCTAACAGTGCTGAAATATAAATGCCAAGCCCTTGCACTACGATAAGGAACTAGATTCACATGCCAGAGGAACCGGTGACAAATTGTGACACATCATGACACAAACTACCACGACTGCCACAGCAGACCTATGTCCCTGGATTCTAAGAGAGGTATGCTTTGTTAACTGATAATGAGTTCCTATGTGATGAAACCTCCTCTGGTTGCCATAAGAGGGAAGTAGTGCCTAGAACCAAGAGGAATGCATCACCCCGGTCCCAGGGTTCCCACTGACTATAATTTCTCTCAAAAATGCTTAAATGTCAGGGTGATGACACCAATAAGAGTGCGAAATGTGCCCCTAAGCCTTTGATATGTGCATCATATCAATTGAAAATCTGCGCAAAGACATTAGGTTGACAAGAAAGGCAACACAATAGGACATGACTCAAGTGAAAAGGCCATTGGTTGATAGCCGTTGAGTGGACACGTGAACAGGCTGAGACAGCTAGCTACATCCCAGAGTGACGTGATTCACACCAATAAAACGCAGGGCATCTGGTAAATTGTAATCTCTGCACTGAGACACCTGCATGAAAGAAGACACTCGGAGGTGAGGTGACAAACACCAAAAACCTCTGAAATATGGGCCCGGTTTTGCAAGTGACACACACTAAAATATAGTTGGATAATGAATTAGGCCATTTCCCTGTTTCAGAACTCTGTGGTTGTGCACCACTCACCAGTTGGCGTTTTTAGGCAGAACGGAGGCAGTTGGTATGGGCTGATATGGATTCTCACTTCTGTGAGGCTTTTTGTGATCCTAGACAGCAGACAGTGTCATCATCATGTCTCTCGCCCATCTGTCTCCATCTCTACTAGTCATCACCCACTGAGTCTGATGAGCTGAGGTTTTCATGTGACAGCATTTATGGCACAAGCCAGAGTGACACCAAGTCACACTGCCAATAGTGAGAGCAGCCTATTCTAAAGCACTCAAATGAGAGCAATGGCAAGTCAACTACTACAAAACATTGGGTTCTAGGACAGGAAATTACTGAAACTTTTTTCTGTCCATTGGCTGGTGGAGTTGATGATGGTTTACAAGCTACTTTCAAAGACAAAGATTTGAAATGGTTGGTCAGGTGTCAGAGTGGCTGGTAGATTTGTAATGAGCAGACAGAACCAAAAATTACCAGCATTGGCTAATAGTTGGTAGTGATTTCCCACATCTCTGCAAGGTTATCGGCAAGTCTGCCTTGCGTGTATTCCCTTTACTCTATAACCATGCAGTTAGTGATCATTTACAAATCTGGCTAAACTAATCCGTGCAGCTTAAATCTATAACACTAAACTTAATCAAGGGTAGAAATCACTACACATCAGTTTATGAACCCTAGGCTATGTGTCTGCCCATTTAACACCAGTTGTACTGCTATGAAGCCAACTTCCAACACATCTAAAAGGCAAAGGTCAAAGCAACCAACTAATGCACACTGACCTAAATGACATCAGTGTGATGACAGCCCAGGCCTATCCTTATCTGACACTAGTGTGCTTCACTGCACAGCGATGATCTGGCAAGCAAGACTAATCTGCCTCTGACTGTACCAGAAGGAGGACAAGAACAGATACAGTTTCTGAATCACTTCACACAAAGGAGGATAGACATGCTGTTGGTGCCCACGAGAATGTGGGGACCTTAAATAGTATGAGGACAAAACAACCTAGGTGCCCGACGATCCACCCACGAGACTATCTATTGTAGCAGCTGCCCCGGCGCCGCTCGTCTGGCTTTGCTAGAACATGTTAACTGCAAACTCGGATAATACCCAAATGTATAAAGAAAACAAAGGATACTTGAGGCTGTTGTAGACATGAAATATGACTAGCTTACAAAAAGCCAGAGTTATCATAAAAAGAGTGAAATGGTACGATCAAACTGATCCTCAAATTGATCAAACACACAAATAAGGACAAAGGGGTAGCTGGCTATCCAGTGAAGCCATTCTCTTGCAACCCGAAGGTCATGACTGGCTTCACTCCTGCTGCCTGATTGAAATGTCAATCAATCATCCATCCCTGCTCGCGTCTAGGGCCATCTTTATTGCCTGTAACGACACTCGTTGGCTACATTGTTACAATCAGAACGTCCTTGGCCGCAGGACAAGGCTGAGGCCACAAGGTCATATTGCAAATCATTCGATTCAAATAATTACTCTGAAGACAGATTAGACGCATTGTTTGGTGCCATTTTACAACCACACGGTCTCAGAAAGTTGTCTATCATGGCAACTGGTACTGTAAACGAAATAGACCACAGAGTATGCATTGCAAAGTTGTGCATAACCATTATACGGACAGTATATAACGTGTGCAGCCAGGGGCTAATATATTGTAACACTATTTGCCCGCGTCAAGTAGTTTCACAACAACCACTCATACCTCATTATACGACATGCCTGCTTTGTGAAGCTGTGTTTGACTGAGTGTGTACCTTATACACAAACGTACTCACTGCATAACACACTTTACTTGAGCAATATGGCTACACAAGTTAACTACAAAGCCAAACTCTGGTATAAATAAAAACTACGACAAAGCTTACTGAATTGTTCTGCTAAAGACGTTGCCACAGCAGCAGGCACACTGGCCACACAAAGGGGTACGTTAATGCAACACAAGGAGTTGGAGTTACGATGCAAACTACCGACAGCTGTAATTGGGTTACGATTACCACAGGATATATCATTATGTACCAAGGAGATTTAAATATGGTAGCTAGCTAGCTAAGTTAACGCCAGCTGAACGCTACGGAACAGCCGGGAGGCCATTTAAACAAAGTAGGTACAGCTGGCTAGTCGTGTGTAACGTTAAGCCACCAAGCTAGAAACCTATTTCTATTCGTCACCTCGCTTACCTCGAGCCAAAACCGCCGGGTAAAGTCTACGTTGCCGCGTTACAGCATAGACATTTCTTGAGTAAATGCTCCTGTGTGCATGTGGAGTTTGTTTCTCGACCAAAAGAGAACGCGGAGGTTTGGTTTCGGGCTGTTTTAGCCTCTGTTACCGAAATGAGCAATCAAGGAAAAGCCTCCGCTCTTCTCTGATCGCATCTTTCCACAGCGACAGCGCCACCTGACAACGGAAATGACGCACACGATTATATGATTGACAGCTATAGTCAACCAATGCAACGCCACCAGTTGTATTCTGGTAGTTTTTTCCGAGTAAATGATTGCGCACTGATGATGAAATGTTTTGCATAATAAAAGTTGCAAAATGAAGCAGCATTACATCCTGGTTCTCTCCAGGGGTACAACTATACCCATTAAAATGAAGTTTAGCCATTTGGTGTAATAAGGAGCAACCGCACTGACAAATGTTACTGTGAACATACAAAATTATTTTGGACTTCATTAGGAATAACCATATGACTCAGTGAAACTCTATACCTGAGTTCAATCAGCACTTTGATTGATTGGTGGCCAAGATTCTAAAAATTCTCAAAAAATGGTATTGTTTTGTTGTTCAATACAGTCCTAATTCATGGTGCTCTCATCACGAGGGAGTGAGTCAAATAGTTCACTGAAAACACCTGACATAGCAATATTTCCTGTTGCTGGAATTTGCTCAGTGACTTTACCACCTAACATTTTAGTACCAGTGACCTTAAAATAACAAGTAAGTAAGCCCTCCTATGAAATCCCAATTTAGACTCCCTTATTTATCTTTGATTCCACCCACACCTGCTAGTTTCAGACCAGTGGGCAGGTGTGAGGAAGACTTGTTAGACAAGAGGTCAATCTAAATGGCAGAGGCTTACTAATGTTTCAGTAGTGTTCCTGCCTTGACTCAGCAGAGCATATGCCCCTGGCCACATGAAACACTTGTCAACCTGTGGCTTTACAGTGTCCTGCCCACAGTTTTGAAGAGGGAACTGAATCATATCTCCAAATGCAAGGGTGGGGAAAAAAACATGTTCTAATAGCTCTTTGGGCCTGTTTAGTAAAGGTTTGCTTGGTTTTAAGGGAACTTTCAAGCCTATAGAGTTATTATTATTATTTTTAATGTGCATTTGTATTTTGGTTATATTACCTGGTCTTAATGGAGCCAGCAGTAGTTGTTTGATGAAAGCTCTATAAATATAGCTATTCTTCTCTATTAGCTTATTCTACTCTATAAACCTGATTCTATGTCTTTTAAGATTGAATGTTGTGTTTGTGATAAATAATATCATCCTTGTTATTTGTGATTTGCCACTGAAATGTAATTTAGTTGTATTGAACAGGATATACTGTAGTGTAATATCCAAGAGTGAGTAATGAAATGCATAGCCCTTGTGACTTTCTAGTGAAGTGAGCTAGCAAGTTGAATCCAGTACATAGCCTTGTAGAATGATTGGCATGAACTCTACTGTAGCTTCTGTCTCTGTTTGTTTTGAAGGTAGGTTGTATCCTTAGGGCAGGTAGTGTTTCTTGTCTGAAGTCTCTCCTTTGCCAAGATTATTGGGAAGCCCTCACCTGAATCCTCCACCCCCAGATCAATTCAGAGCAATGTCTGAGCATGTTTTGCCTGCGTGGTATGCACAGTGTTCATTTATGTGTGTGTGTGTGTGTGTGTGTGTGTGTTTTGAGTGTGGTTGACTGGAGGAGTGGGGACTATCACAGTCTCACTTTGGCTTGTCTGCAGGCAGACTGCACACAAATAAATTGGGCACAGATAGCTGTTGCCATAGCAATTCTGATTGTAGGTCTATGCTGGTTTCAGGGGGGAGTCTAATTTTGGATGACATTCATACATATTGCTTTAACTCTTCTGGTTTGACTAGAGATTTAAGTATAGATGGATGTATCAACCATGATCCATCAGACATTGTGAAATTATTTTTTTAGTCCTTCGATGCCTAAGGAGGATGATTTAGTGAAACACATCAAACTATGGTCTTAGAAGTAGGTTTTACAGCAAGAATGCATAATAAAATGCATCATAGCAATGTGTGGGTAAGTGAGTGGTGTTTGGACATAGCACACATAAATGATTTCAAGAAAGATCTGTAATACCTCTATTCCATTCTGCTTATTCCTTCTTGATAAAACATTTCTGTACTTCCATTTGCCATGACTCATATGAAGCCAATGGCTCCCCCTACTGTTATGTCTTTTCAACCACAACAACAATAGCAAGCAGTTGCAAGCTACAGGCCATTATTAACATGCTATTGCATCACCACCAAAACATATATGATACACAAGGAAATGTATAAAACCCATCTGTAATGGTCACATTTATTTTATTCATTTTTATTAAAAAAATGGATATTCTATATGCAACAATATCACAATTGCAATCCCACCCAGTACACCTCACAAACACAAGTACACAGAAACCTTGAGACCTTCAAATAAATAAACTATGCCATAAATATTTACATATTAGACAATCATATTGCATTGATATCCATAATAATAATAATAATAATAGCACACCGATCAATGAGCACATTTTTGGGCCATTATTCAACATTCCAAGACTTCTCAGAGTAAAGGAAAGTCCAATTTTTGCAATATTTCACAAAAGGATGCCTTTTTTTCCCTTGCAAGCAACCTCTCATATATGGCATAATGCACTATCAACACCGCTCTTACCAAACTACAAAAGAAAAATGGACCTTTCTTAAAATTTAGGGGATCCATACTTTGAATTACAATAGAAAGGGCACTTGGGTTTCTTCCAATTACCCCACTGTATCTTTAAGTTTGTTCAATAGATTACAGAAGCAGCTAACAAAATTCTCTCTGCACACTGTATGGGAAGGAACATGGAAACATGGACTAGATTTGCCTGAAAAGTATCTGTGATAACTGTGATGAATCTTTAACATTAAAGAGAAATCGCATCTTTATGTAAAATAAAAGCAATGTGTATTTTAGGGACAGCAGTGAAGTCTGAATAGGTCAATTTTTAAAAATACAACTTCCTGATTGGATGCAAACTCTTTCAGTTTACAGCAGACATACTATTACAGTGTATTGAAGCTTGCAGCTCGATTCTCCACACTTCTTCCTCTGTAAACTAAACACGTCTGCAGTTTCCAGTTGATCCTATGCCTTTGAACCAATGAAAACACCTGCTTATATCTGCAGTTTAAAAGCCCTGAACACCCAAAGACAAGGTTTTCTGGCTGCGTGTGGCGCTCTCGCTGTGGTTTTGCAGATACTGACAGTAGACTGGTCTACAGTAGAATAGACTGTTGATAATGTATTGTGCCCCACCCCCTGGGCATTGTTGCCATGGAAACCATGTCACAGGCCGTCCATCATGGCCAGAAGGTCATCTCCTTTGCTGCTGGCACCAGGAGATGGCTCTCGGTCCTCTGTGAACTCTCCCATGATCTTGGCCAGCTCAGCATTGGCCTGCTGGTCCTGAAAGACAATGTAATCCACCAATCACAGTGCTGAAATGGTCAGCATAGGGCCTTATGCCATATTACAGTAAATCCTGTTAGACTGGCAAAGCCTTTGATCTCTGATCATTTATAACTTTTAGCCGATCACTGAGATAAGCTGTGTTTGGGAAGTGAGCATGAGTCGCTTATCAAGGGTAGGAGAGGCTTCCTTACAGCACAGTCTTGACAGGCTATATAACCTCAATAATATGAGTGATCATGCTTTTATACAACTTAGTTAGAGTAGGCAGATTTGCATAAAATCTATATTGAACTTCCAATTCTTTCCTATACAGTCAAAATGCTTGCATGGACACATCACTAGGCTTTACCTTTGTTGCTTGGATGTTTATGACTCCGTATGAAAGCTCATCTGGTCTTGATATCAATGCATCTCTGTGAAAAATAGAGAGAACTATCAGTCAGTTTTGAATAATTAAAACCGTTTGTTTCTTCACACAGGAAGAGAAGAATCAATTTCATGTCTGATGAAGGACCTACATTACATTACATTACATTACAGGCATTTAGCAGACACTTTTATCCAAAGCGACTCACAATAAGTGCATTCAACATAGGCAGGCAAAAGAACTACTAGTCACCAGAAATTGTAAGTGCATTTCCTTCCTAAACAAGCATCTAAGAGCAGAACCAGTGCTAAGGTAAAAGTGCAATAAGTTAGCTACCTACTTTTTATTTAAACAAATGACAAATAAGTGAAGCAAATAAACAAGCGCTAAGACAAGTAAGTGAAACAAATAAGCAGGTGCTAAGAGGAAGGCCTACTCTTATGCTGTGTGAGGAAAATATCACTTTACAATGACAGAAAGCAGACAAAGGGGGACTTACTCTTCTTCCTCATCGGTAGCGAAGAGGTTGACTCGGAAGCCGTTGTCTGCATTTCCAGATTTCTGAACTTCTAAGCCTCCCATTAACCTAGCCAGCAAATTCAGCTCCTCTTTGGCCAGAGGGTTGGGAGCAGCATTGACCTGTTGACACACAATGGCAAAGCACATTACCATCAGTTTGTTTTTTCAGGGTATTTGTGCTGGGCTTGCACAGTGTATGTGAGGTCCTTTTACGGATAATGTGTGTCAGAATGTACTGTGAAGTTGTCAATATGTCTCTGCACCAGTGTCATTAGGACAGATTCCTGTGCATTTACTGCACTTGGTTATAGTGACTCTAAATCTGATATGCTGTGCATGCCATAAAGGTATAAAATGGCTCATAACACATTTGTTCAATTTGTGTATATGAAGTTCAAGCACGTTCTATGTGATTATATAGGATTGTTAAAGGAAAAATATTCCCTCGGATACTCTTACACTGTTATATATCATGAATTTGTGATGTTCAATGCATTCCAGGAGTTACTTTGTGATGACGTTTTGTTTTGTACCCCTTACTCAAAACGCAACATGCTTTGCGGCGGTATTGCGTTCTGGTCTATTGAGGCTACTGTCGGTGGAGAAATTGGTATCTCTGCCTCCTCTGCAATGAATTTCTCCCTCTATGATTGCTTTCGATAGTTTGATTTTTCTGCTATTAAACTCCATCGTAGCTGTGCTGAAATTATCTCAACTTGTGGTTGCGTCATCTGCATTTGGCCAATTATCCGTGGGAGTAAAAATACACCACCAAAAGCTTTTAAGAATATTCAAGTGTTTTATTAGGGTGGATTTTCCTTTAATGATTAGAGTGCAGACAGTGAACTTGCTGACTCACCTTAGTGTGCTGAGCAGAGTTTTTAGATGTCCCTGACATGAGGGTCTCCACTGGGCGACTTACGCTGTACCTGAATGTCAAGATGAAAAAAAAAAAAAATGTCAATGCAACACAGTGCCAAAGAGAGGACTTGAACAAATATCATAAATTTATGTGAATTATTAAACATGTGTTAACCCTCTGTTGTCCTTGTGTCAGTATGTACTGTGTTACAATGTAAGTTGTCACTGCACAAATCCCACCAAGTCAAATACAGTGGTTCAGATTTTGTTGTTAGCCTCTTACATGTTTGTGCCTAGTTTGATGACCCTGTTTCCAAACATCTCGAAAGATCCCTCTCGGAGGGCACTGGTGTAGTTTCCACCGTTATGGAATTGTAGCCTGCTTACCTCTTCACCAGTGCAGCTAAACATTCTGGAGTTATCAAATACAAAAGCACAAACCATTATGGGTTAACAAGTTGTCAAGCCCTTGTTTTCATATTAGCTTTTTGAAATGTTATTCCCATAATAACAAGCAATTTACCAAGGGAGGTGAAAGAATCTATACAGCAAATCTATCTATAAAGCAACTCAATGATGACAATAGTAGAAGAAACTAGTTCCATGTTGTAGAGGCATTTTGTAACATTCATTGGCAGTTTTAATACTTTAACACATTGTTCAAGCTCAAATGTTACATCTGTGGGCTCTAGTTTCCAAGCTTTTTGCTTCAGCATTCTTGAGAATGTCTGCACACACAATCTTTCGGGAATTAGAGCCTAGCTAAAAGTACAACATACTAAAATTAGAATGTGAGGGCTTGTTCAACAAAACCTCTGTAATGCAATTAGCTGCAGCTAGGCCTTCTTAACTTAAGATTACAGTGTCTGGGAAAGATACACAGACAGACTCTATTAAAGAGAAAAAGCCAAAATTGAAAGATCATAAGAGGGAACCAAAGGGCAAATTCCAACCATGTTCACTACCCAAACAGTGTGTTCCATAGAGATTTACTGTAAAGATTGTTTGGGTGTGAGAGGCAACTGTATCCTGTGGTACCTGATCAAGCCAGGGATTTGTGTTCCATAGGGCACAGGACCAGTGGTGGGGAGGACAAAGCGGCCGTTGGAGTTCTGCACTTTGTCTTTGAGGAAGATAGACACCTGACATCGTAGAACACATACAGGAAAGCTTCTGAAATCTCAATGAAATCTTCCAGTAACTCTGGTAAACATGAAATCATCAGACATACGAGTATGGTTTCTCAAATGGACTTACCCTTATATGCATGTCTTGGAAGAAGATGAGAAGCGTTTGTCTGATCAACTGAAATTCACCACTAGACAAGAGTGTATAGATCTTATAGCAAGAATAAAAAGATAAAATCATCATTATATAAATGTACAATAACTTAAGAGTGAATAATAAAATGAAAATTGACTTTTGACCCTCTGAACCCCAAACACTTCTGGGCGATTTTTGTTCCTTTCACTTTTTCACTCAATGTGGGCTCATTTTTCACTGCAGTATATAAGTCTTGTGCTCTAGTCTAAGAAACTGAGGAAAATTAAGTCAAGCATGCCATACCTCTATAAGTTGTCGGTATGTCTCGTCAACCTGGCTGAGAATGCTGGGAGTGTCCTTCACAAAGTCCTTGATGGCATCCATATGGTTGAAGGAGACTAGGAGGATGTCTTTAGGCCGGGGACAGAGCAGCACTTGGTATTTAAAAGCCATAGTCATCAAGTCATACAGCTGTCAAAAAGAAAATAACACAGATGTATGGCTTTAGTGACTTGACTCAAATCAAAATAAAATGCATAATAAAGAGCAGTGAGCCTCACTGCACATATTAGATTTGAATGGCTATGACCAGCTTTGTTCTACATCATTGCTACCGAGGTAGGCTTTCAGGCTACATAATGATATGATAGATTGTTATGTGGATCTAAAGCACACAATCATATAGAGATTCATCAAATCTCGATCTAAAGCATGCTTGACTATTGCAGTATCTTCCACAAAGTTTAAAAATGCCTGAAACTATTTTACAGCCTTAATAAAATACTAGTCTAAAAGATCTGAGGAATAAGAGGACGTTGAGAACTCAACACATGCAGGTTACAGCATTGTATACAGCTCTAGGGTTACATCCACATACAGGATCTATTTTACATGCAGAACAGCATTCTACCTTGTCCATGCTTGCTTGATTGAGTCTCATTATGGACGCATGGGCCAGTCGGTCAAACACAGTCCGTAGGGCCTTCTTGGAGTAAAGCTCCTGTGGCTTGAAAAGCTCTTCCAGAAACTTTTTGTTGAACATGGTGGTGATGATGTCATTCATAACTAGTCAAGCAAACAATACAATGGAAAAGTCCAAAACTCCAAAGGTTAACTAACGTTACACATACATACTTGCCGTAATGTTGGCTTAAAAGCAGGCAGATGAGCATTCTATATGGTGAGCAAAACCATTTCAACCTAAGCCTACTCCCAAAGGCCTTAACAAAGCAGCAGCCTGGAGAGACATCAGCCATGTAGCCTATTCAATAGCTTGTAAAGCACTTATGTTTAAGAGTAATAGAATTTGGACTTATTTAATGATCATAAATGTGCTCTCTTTCTAAAATGTATCCCTTATATTATGTGGCAATATAATATTATTATTATTATAATATTATAAAGGCATTCATAAGGTCTGTGGAAATGCATGTTTATCAAAGTTGAGTATCCTTGTTTTGGGGGGGTGCATCTAGATTCCATGTAGGTCCAGCCACTCAAATGATATACTCAGGTGCAGAGCCAACCGTGGTATATTATTTGGGTGACGATCTGTGCAGCATGTGAGAGCTCATCTGGATTCGTACTCTCATTCACCCAGCTTTCCTCTAGGCCAAAGCAGAGCAGAGAGCTACTGATGCACCACTGCATGATGGTGAACTATGTAATAATACTTCTCCTTCTGTCCTCCTCTATCCAGTCAGCTATAGTGGAGACTTTATGAATTAAAAGGAGAGAAATAAATGAACTGAAGAAGTTGTGACTACCACATTGTTGACAGATACCATCTTAGGTTAAGACTTAAACTCTAAACATCACATTGATGGGCCAGTATTTTTTTGCTAGACACTGGAGGGAATGAAGTATTAGCCAACATTAGCTGGAAACATTAATGAATACCACTGTGAAACATAATTCTGATAAACATGTTAAACAGTTCTGTCTGTATTAATGAAAAGTGTTTGAACACTGACATTTTGTGTTATCATACTGACGTAGAATCAGAGAATTAATCAAAACAATATGGAGGCAACTGTGGCACTAACCAGTATGATTTTCTGCAGGTCAGGGTACATTTTAGTTTGCAACTGATACAACTACTTAAAGCTGACTTGGATGTAAAGGTTCAAAGTTTGAGTTCACAAAGTCAGTCTCCCATACATGGGCATCACATCACAAATTATAGTTATATTCTGACCTGGAATTTCTATGAATTAGACTGTCCCAAGCTATACGATTAATGTTTGAGTTATTAAAATTTGTGGAATTTTCCTGTGCGACAACAAAAGCCACCCAGCTGACTAACTAAGGTTAACGTATTTCTTTACTTTTCACTAAATCTCTGAATCAACGAGGCTAATTATCGATCCAACTACTGGTAAAATAGACCAGCAGACCAGCTTGCATGTGTAGCTATAGCAGAAGAACGTTTCAATGCGGGGTGCCGTTAGCGATATGTTCGCTAGGTAGCTGCTAAACTAGCTACCTTTCTTGGCTTTGTCAGCAGGGATATTCTGAGCTCGAAGACGTTGATCCAGGATGTAGAGCATTTCTCCACCGAGATTGATGAAGAGCAAAGGCAGAGTCCTTGAAGACATGATCGTAATTGGATGGTTAAATCTCTCCAGAAAAATTGAGTAGCTAGCGAATTTGGCTAGCCTTCTATGGTTGATCAGTAAGCCTCTTCTGGTTGCCAGGCCACGAAGGAAGGAACCAATCAGAGCTCTGTGCGTTAGTACGTACCAAGAAAAAGGGTGGGGGTCACAACTTGAACCTGACTTGAACCTTGGCTTCAACTTACAAAGTACAAATCACATGAATATGCCGTGTTACCCAACATGGTTCACAAATAAATTGTAGTCAAACATGTCAAGAAATATTTCAATTTATTTACACCAATGCAGATCCGTACATTTACTTGGAACATTGCTATACAGGCATGTACGAGGCTTAAGGAAATATTACATTTCATTCACTGTATTGAGTTAAATTTTCACTTGAAAGCTGCACTTCCTTTTTTTCCTACTAGAGGAATGAAAGGGTTACTTCCTTAATAGCAAGCCAGACAGAATCACAAAATAGAAAATGGATAGTGGGAAATAAGCCTTTATTTCTTGTTAGGATGAAACTTCTCCATTCCTGATGCGGATTTCTCGCGCCATCCTGCACACCTCAAAAATTCCACAGCAAAAGGTCATCAAGGCGTCATTGCATATTGTCCCCTGTGGTAAATGCAATAAAATGACAAGATGGAAAACCTGAACTCTCTGAATCAGAATCACTATGTTGGCCGAGTACAGTTCCACTGACAAGGAATTTGACTTAGAGGGTTGCTCACTAGGTACCACAATGTCACACAGTCAAGTAAATCTAAGAATTAAGACGTTAAAAATATACTATATACACTGCTATAAAATCAAGATCTGGTCTCCTATGCTATATATACTGGATCAACTAAAAAACAAACAAATCTGAAACTATACTGTATACACTAGATCAACTATAATACACAAGAACAATTTTAAGAACTGAAAACCTAAGAACATAAAATATAATATGTTATGGTCTCCATAGGAGTGTTGCAGATTGATTGCACTGGGATATTGCATTGATAATATGAGAGAGCATTGCCCTTAGGATATAAAGAGAATATAATAATAACTAGACAATTAGAGTTAGGATACCTAAGCTATATGACCGATGGGTACCAGCAGTTGTGTACAAGTGTCCTTGGTGGCATTTTGTGCATTTCCTGTCCAGTTATTGATTTGTGCATTTTTGTTCAGTTATTGATGAGGGTCACAGCCTAAGGGAGTGACTGTTGTTGAACTCAATACAACGTGTTGCAATTCAAGTTTCTCAATTCGAGGGATAACCCAACATTTCCTAAACGTGTTGATGAAATCTCTTCTTGTCTTTCACAAGAGCAAAGTTATGGATGGCTAGTGAGTCAGTCCTCCTATGTGACTGAGATTTAGTAATGTAAGTAATGACATTCATCCAAGATGAGAGTATGAGAGCAAGCATTCTGATGTGTTTGAGACATGGGCGTAACC